>JAFIRS010000276.1:600000-896673 GCA_018342105.1 Gonioctena quinquepunctata
CATAAATTCAAGATGGTGGCTCAAATATGGCGTCGAGTTTGCGATAAAAATTGGTATGTTGGGGTCGGATATCATGATTTTTTTGTCAAAATCTACGAATTCAAGATGGCGGCGCTCCAAGGTGGCGACGAGTTTTGTGATTATGGCCCGATTCCATTCAAAATTGGTGTTTGGGGATTTTTGGGGTCGGACATCATGATGTTTTTGTCAAAATTTATGAATTTGAGATGACGGCTCCAAGATGGCGACGTGTTTTGTTATTATGGCCGGATTCCATTCAAAATTGGTTTGTGGGTTTTTTTGGGGTCGGAGATCATCAATTTTTGCACAATTCAATAAGATAACGGATTTCATGAAAGACTAAGAAGAATTGAATAAAAATGATAAAAAAAAAAATAAGACAAACTTGTATACAAATGCACTGAAAAGGAAAAAATAATGTCTTTAATTGTTTGGCCCAGGTTATTCTGTGAGTAGCAGATTCAAAAGCTTGCCGCGCAGGGTTGATACGATTTAAATGAATTAATGTAAATACATTATTTAAATCGCGATTCAAAGCACATGATTTTGTCAATTAAAATTTCTGAAAAGTTAAAAAAAAAATCTGAAAAGTTATAATTAAGAGAAAATAAAAACTTTGAATTTTAATTAATGGTTTATTATATAAAAAAAAATATTACACTGTATCTGAATAATATTTATTTTAATTAATTGTAGTGCTTGTATAAAAAAAACAATTTTCCAGCTTTTTCCGTTACTAATCGATTTCTGAGTTTGGAATGGACTAAACCAAATGTTGAGAAAATTCTCTCGATTGATGCGGAAGAAGCAGCAGCACAAAATAATTTTCTAATTATGGAGAACTATTTTTGAATAATGGGTATATTTTGTTGTGACTTCCACCAATCTATGGGTTTTACATTTTGAAGAATATAATCATGGAACATAATATCAGTGGGTTCTGATCTGGCAAGAAACTTGATTATGAGTGGTAGTAAACCACTATTTGGATATCATTCTTTAACATCTTTTAAAGCATTTTTTTCACTATCTGTTAGTGTTTGCTGTTTTTGTTGGTTCGCGCTGCTTATTAGACGGCCAATCATCAAATAATGCGAGTTAGGGCGGACGCATCTTTATATAAACAGTGGGGGGTTTTCTAACTTGTTCTGACAGTAATTTGCAGGACTGAGCGTTTTTTGACAGGAACTATCTTCATTAAAAAGGACGCTGGGAAAAATAAAAAACGTGTTGAAAATAGCAACTTGTCTTATTTACAGGAAAATAATCAATAAAAATAAAAAAAAATGGAACAAATAAAAAAAAAATATTTTTTTTTTTGAAATCCTGATTTTTTATGTTTTTTAAAACAATCATGATGTTTTACAACCCTGCTGCGAATATTGAATAGGTTTTCAGGCCCTGAAAATTATTCTTGGTAGAAACACAAAACTAATAATTCTACAGCCAGTTGCTCCAAATTCTCGTCTTCAAAGAGTGAGTGTAATATCTCAGTGGAGTGTTAGGAAAAACATGGTCGGGCGACAAAAAATTATAAGAAACTAGCTGGTATCCGCGACTTCGTCGTCGTCGTCATAGAATTTGTTTTTTTCCTATGTTTTTATTTGTGTTGTTGCCTGGGACTTTGCCCGCTTCCCGTTAACCCGTTTCCCGTGTCGCACTTCATCAATATTGTTGACATATCAATCATAGTTGTAAATTTGGAAAAGGTAGGCAATCCAGGTCAAGTTGTTAGGGTTGCATACATTAATGTGATACGCGAAAGGGGGCTGAAAATATTTAGCTCTGATAACCATAGGGGTGAAAGGGTAAATATAGAATATAAATTTCATTGGTCTAACATACACCGTAGTGTTTTGACAATCAATCAAAAATCAATCAAAAAGATTTATTTGCTATTATATACATATGTCATTAAAACTTATCCTACTATATACAATTTAAAAGATATTTGTTCTTGATTCTTCCTGGCTTCATCCAGGGGGTGTACCATTCAGCTTGCTATCCAGAGGGAGCGAAGGGAATGGGTTTGCTGTTGTTGGGCAATCTTCAGGACATACTGGGAAGGGATTTTTGGTAGTTATATTTTTGAGACCCCTCCTGCCTTGGCTTATGGGTCTATTTTCTTATTTCTTTGATTTTCGATAGTTCCAGTGTTTATATCTTTCAAATTTTAGTTACTAATTCCGATATTTGTACAGGAAAATTAATAAAAACCTGCTCAAAATATTTCAGTGCGATGTTCGCATTAGGTCAAGGCCGAGATTTACTGCTCGGAGCATTGACCGGTGTGGCGCTGTTTGATGATTACTCCTCTATTTCGTTATAAAGGGCGAGACTCTGAAAAATGACCCCGTGCTTTCTTGCCATATTGGCTCTTACATTTGTGATATCCGCCGTCAGCAAACTCTTAGGGATGTGGAATCTATAAAATTCGTCTGCCGTTTTCCTGATAAAGTCAGTGATTTTTTCCACCTTAGCCAGTTCGCGCAGATCGTCCAATCTGATGTATCTACTACTATTTGTAGCGATACGAAGCGCTTTATTCTGCAGTCTCTCCAGCCTCGATAACTGAGTTTTGGGTAGACTGCAGAAAACTGGACCAGCGTATGTCATTGCCGGCCTTATTATTCGCTTATAAATTCTAAGCTTGTTATCTTGCGATAGGTTGGAATTGCGTGCAATGAGGAGGTAGGTGCGGTTTATCGCAGCCGCCCCCCTCTGCAATGCCAACGTAATATGCTTATGCATGTACATACGCCTGTCCAGTTCCACCCCCAGGTATCTCACAGAGGGTTTCTCCGTCACTTGGTTGTTTTCAACCTTTAACTTCCCGAGGATCTTCACGTTGGTTCGTTTCCTCGTGAAGTTAACTACCTCCGTTTTATTTGGATTCAACTTGATCTTATTATTCCCCAAATATGGCATGACCAACCGATCGAGATGTATCTGGAGCTGCCTAGCAGCCACTTCGCTTTGAAACGAGTGGGCATAGATCGCGGTGTCATCCGCGAACATAGCCGTACTCGTTTTAGCGAAGGTCGGAAAGTCACTGGTATACAGGGAATATAAGATCGGTCACAGCGAAGACCCCTGTGGGACCCCCACTCCGACTGTGTAATCCGGCGAACTAGTGCCATTCACATTTACCCTAAAAGCCCGCCCCGTCAGATAAGACTCTAGGACTTTCAAAAGGTACAAGGGCATGCCTATTCTTGCCATTTTTGCAATTAACCCGTCTGTCCAGCTTTCAGCTGTCCGCTTTTTGCGTGTCCAACAGGACCATAACTGTGTTGTGGTCTCTATGAAAGGCTTCTTTCACCCCGTGTACAACTCGGGCCACTTGGGAGGTCGTTGAATGACCCTTCCTGAACCCGAATTGCACCGGCGGGATGATTTTCCGCCTTTTCTCGAAATCCACAACACGCTTCAAGATAATTTTATCCACCACCTTGGCCACCACACTAAAGAGTGAGATAGGCCTGTAGCTTTCTAATGAATTTTTGTTTTTCCCACTTTTCAATAAGGGGATTATTTCTGCCTTTTTTAGACAGTCCGGATAGTGTTGCCACTTTAGGACTGCGTTAATTATATATATATATATATATATATATATATATCAGCTGGACTAGTGTTTTGACAGGTTAGTATGTATACATAACAAAACAATATTAAATTTAAATTGAATTAAATTTAAGTATATAATTTAAAAACCTAGGATGATTTACATATATAGTAATACAGCGTAATTCAATGTCAAACTTGAATTCTGATATGTCGTAGGAGATGTTTTTGATTTTGAATTTGATCAAGTTCATATTTTTCGGTTGTGTTGGCAATGAGTTGTAAAGATTTATTCCCAATTTTTTGTCCTAGTTGATTCAAGTCTTTGTTTCGGTATTTGTATATCGTTTCTATAGCGAGTGTTATCATTTGTTTGATGATTGGAGTCATTTTCCTTTATGTTTAGGAGATTACAGAATATGTTTGCAGATGGCAATGCCATTATGTTAAGTTTTATGAACCATGGTTTATATGAGTCGTTGCTCTGTAAGCCCACGATTGCTCTAATTGCTCTTTTTTGCATGGTAAACACATTTTGCATGTGTGTGCATTCCCTAGATTATCAATCCATATGTCATTGTACTATGGAAAATAACGGCATTATGGCCAAGGTCGTTTTTCAATTTTTTGAGAGCATATATTTTTCTTGATAGATTGATTGTCAGATTATCAATATGAGTTTGCCATGTTAATTTTGTATAAAACCATATTCACAGTGATTTTACGGCTTCTGTTTGGTTTTGTTTGATTTCAAAATTGAACGCATTTGTTTTATTTTTATTTAGTGATAGCTTATTTGCATTGAACCAATCTGATGTGACTTTCACAATGTCATATACAAGAGATGTCACATCAGTACATGTATTAAAGCGTTCAGCAAGAGTTGTGTCATCCGCGAATAAGCAGGTGAAAAGTGGTGAGCTGTTTGGAAGGTCGTTTATATATATGAAAGAAATAATAGGGGACCTAAGACACTTCCTTGTGGTACACCATTGTTAACTGAGAGCGTCTTGCTCAGACTGACCCTGGAGAATACACTCTGTGTTCTGTCCGATAGATATGATGATAGTAGTGTTTGTGTTTTGCCTCTTAGTCCATAGTGTTCCAGTTTATTCAATAGAATATCCTTGGAAGCACAGTCGAAGGCTTTACTAAGATCTAAAAAGATTCCTATTGTGGTCTGTTTGTTTTTAAAACCCTCTTGGATGTAGTTTGAGCAATGCTTTCGAAGTTCCAGGTCCAATATAAATATTTCAGAATGAACACCCTGTTTTTCTTTTAATGACTGACTTTTGACTCGGAATGAAGATCAAGAGTTCGAAACTAAATACGGAATTACATCCATCTATGGATTAAATGGAAAATTCTTGATTTTCATTTTCTTATTCGAATTCAAAATCATGCCCAATTATTTAAGATAAGTACTTGCTGCAATTTGCATTGAAAGAACCTTTCATCTTCTACTGAAATATATTATATAACCATGATACTTAGATTATTCACCCTTCTACATGTGTATGTATTTTTTTAAATTTATCATTAATTCCTATTCTTGAAGATTATTAGTCCCAAAAAGAACATGGTGCGAAAACTCGATACCTACCCTATTCTAAAAAACAAATCTGCTCTTGTCTGTTGTCAACAAGTATAATTTGAACTTAAGTTGAACAACAAATAATAGTCTATCAATATTTGGATAGTTCGATCTTCATTCAAATAATATACCACTCCAGAGTCTTTTTTTACAATCCATCGATCCATTATATAGTCCAAATGTTTTCAATATGTAAATTTCTGACTGACACCATCTGAAAACTTAATCAACCATTTTCAATGGATTTAGTTCAATATTTGAATAGTCCGATCTTCATTCGAATATACCACTCCAGAGTATATTTTTTATATCATTCAATCCACCAATGTAGTTTATTGTCCAAAGGTTTTCAATATATAAATTTCTGACTGACACCCTCTGGAAAACTAAATCTACCATTTTCAATTGGGTTACAAATTCAACGACACTACACTTATATATACTGTTATGCATGAAGCTGAAGAATAAGCATCTGAAAATTGTTTTCTTTATGACTTTCCACCTACTCGAAAAAAAAAAATTTCATATCACGTGAAGAAATACAATTGTCGAAAAATATAAAACACTACTTCACACTTAATTACAAAATAAATAATATATTCTTGTGACAAACAACACTCACTTCACTAAATGAGTTGCGCTAAATTGGGTTTTCAAAACTACTACACATGTTCCGCTATACAACAGCTTCTTCAGCTGAGTAACTTAACAATTACAAGTTAAATCAGCAACGGGGATAAAGTAGAACATGGATTACATCCATTATCTGTTTAATCTTTAATAAAACAAATTCAACAGAGGAGAATTATTTTTAGTTATAGTGAATTGAGTGTCTTTTGTTTACTGTAATATGGGTCAGGTCAATTCAAAATATATATTTTTCATATCAACGCATTCAAGTTTTTTTTAATATCAGCGACAGTGCTGTTTTCCAGATGCATTTCAACGTGGACAAGTTAGACATGGATGATTATCGATTTCATTATCGAAAACATTGAATGATTTTTAAATAAGCATTTATCCGCAGCCAATTTGCTGTTTTATCTCCACCCATGTCGTTTAGATCAGAGCAACGTTTTTCTCGTGTAAAGAAGTTACTGACATCGGCTATATTTAGACGTACGGTTTTAGAATAAACTGGAAAATGAACAGGTACAAGTATATAACAGCGACTTCTTTCATGGTCTGATGATGGAATTATTATAGTATTTCACGTCAGCCTCGCCTTTTAACGAGTGGCTATTGCAAATGTGGAACTTCAAGCACGGCTGTAAACTCTTCAAAGTTGAATAAATGTCAGTCGGGCCTTCTTCTTCGGTTTTGGGTTTTGGATTTGTTTATACAAATAATGAAATAATTTCCCTGAAGAACATCCTTCGGTCATAAGTCCTGATTGTCCAAATGAAAAATGACATCAAAGTGAGCATCGACAAACTCTGAAAAATCACAAGAGACCATTTATCACTATTGACCTTTGATTCGCTTGTAGGTACAAGGCACGTTTTTCAAACAGGTTCCAGTTAGTTGATCGTTGATCATTTACAAGCAGAATTAATTTTTGTATTCTATTGTTTCTTTTTTTCTGTTGAAGGTACCAGTTTTTGGAACTCCACTAGAATCAAGTTGATAATAGATCATGACATTCACCACCTAGCAACACATGGGAATGATATGTGCCGTTGTTTTTTTTAATTTTTGTATTCAAAGTCGGCCTATTTCTGCGACCAGTGAATTTTGCCGAATCGTCTGGGATCTTTAAAGAGGTCAGCTCATCCATGAACTCATTGATATAGCACCTGCAGCTGTGAATATACTAATACGCTGCAGTTATACAGGCTTTCAACGCGAGTCATTCCTGTCAGGTGGTCACCTAACCTAAGATGTCTAAAAACATGGTGGATTCACTTATACCTGTAAAATATTGGGATAAACTGGGGGACACCAGCCCACTTGATAAAGGGAGTTATCTAGAGTTTCAGATGGCGCCGACGTAGTTTCTTGTCATAATTCAGTAAACTGCAATTACATACCACACAGGGTGTTTTTGTGATTTGTGTTTCTGATCCGTTCTGTGATTGTGCTTTTGTCGCCTTTAAGGTTATGTCAATTCGTTGTGAAATATTTTGAGGTTGATCGATCGATGTAACATATTTTAGAACAAACTATTCCATGTACGGGGCTTGTGGCTCAGTGGCAACAGCGTTGGTCTTGTGTCGACTGTTTCCACCCGGCTCGGGTTCGAATCCCGCAGCTGGTGAAATATTTTTTCAAGGTCCCAAGAGTGGTTTCGGATCCCACTATAAAAGGTAAGGTCCCCGTGATTTTAACTCGTACAAGTTTTCATTAACTTCTGAGGGTTGTTCAAACAACTAAGAAAGCGGTAAAAAAAACAATTATGTCAGTGTTATCAGGGTTATTATATATTGTCAGTATTATATATATATATATATATATATATATATATATATATATATATATATATATATATATATAATAACCCTGAGTGTTATATAGAATTTTCGAGAGGGTTCCGAAATAATTCTAATTATGAACCGTACCAATTTATTTTGTATGGTTAATTTTCTATTGATACAGCTCCACCGAGTTGGTACCTATGTATTTCTGTCCCTGTTTGCTCGTGATAAAAATCTCATGATGGAGCGGATAATGATTTTATGAAGTGCTGTAAATTACATACAATTACTTAATTGAGCTTTCAAACCAATAAAAGTAAAATTTGTGAGGTAGTGAAGCTCTATCAAACGACTTATAGTTTGCCGATATTGGGTATGGAAATGAAATATTGCGTAGTTTCTCAACAGCTGCCATTTTGAGACTATTGGACCATTTTCGCTCGTGGCGAGGTGCTCCTCCAGCGCTGCACTTCAGAGTCGCCACCTCACATTTTTTTCGCATGTTAGCGAAAAAATTCTACAGCTTACAGTTTTTATTTTAAAGAAAAATTTTATCTACCTTTTTCATGTCAATTTTTCCATTTTTGCGAGTGGCACCATTATTTATTCATTTTTTTTTAATAATCAATATACAATGTAATTTGGCAACTTATTTGTTAAATAATAAAGTAAGCACATACTTTATGGTTGGTAACTTTTCATTTGTTGTTCCTTACATCATCACTAATGTACAGTAAAAAGTTCCCGCAGTCCCCTAACTTTCTGAAGCTAAAATCTAATATTATTCCACTACTAGTAAAATGACTCGTATATGTATAAATTAATTTGAATCTTCTCTGAACCTTTGCCCATTGGAAAAATTTTTTTCAACTTGTGATTGTAATGTATCTAGTAACTAGCAAGTCAAATAATTTTATTATTACTTTTATATTATATATATTTTGTATAAAATTTTTCCCATCAGATGACAGTCTTCTGACTGAAAGTATTGGAAAATTCTAAATATAGTGGATATTTTCTTCCAAAGAGCTATGGGACCCTATGGGACGGTTCGGAATTCACTAGCCAAAATCAATATTTCTTCATAGAATGAAAAGTCCACGCTTACTTTTGAAATTTGAAGTTATAATCATCCTAATCATAGTCATTAGTCTTATCGATCTTGGGAGTGGGCCTTGTTCTTCCGAACAACTGCTTGGTTTAGATCGCCCTCCTCCGATTATCTCATGCGGGGTGTTAGTGAAAAATAAAAGAAAAGCATTTAGATTATTTTTGTCTCCCCTCATCTTGGTTGGTAGGGCTCACCTTTTCCGGCGAAGTCATTCTAAGATAGCTGAAAGCAGCCTGGACTGTCGCACACCAGAATTCATCGATTTCTCAACTTCATCAACAGATTTTATGATATCTTCAATGAACTCTCTGATTTTGTTCATGTCAGAAGGTTGTAGAGAGGTAATCGTCTGGCAGAGATGGGCAGTGAATGGCTTGGTAATAGTTTGTATCGGAAAGTTTAATGGAACAATGTCATCGGGGACATTTTCCAATCCCCTCAATTTCATCATCTAGAGACATCAGTCCACTCTCCTACCTTTCCTCATTCCTTCGTGAAAGTTTCCATGATCCGAAAAAGGCCATTTGAGAAGAAATAACTTTGAAAAAACTGCCAGGTAGACCTTAAGAAAAATCTGATTTTTGACAGACAGATGTAAACATTTTAGTAAGTTTCGAGGATTTCATCTCAATTTCGCGCCAAATGTTCTGAGCGGGATCTTGTTCGTAGCACTATAATCTTTGTAAACGATAATTCACAATTTTTTGCATGAAGTATTGTTGACAGAAAAAGAAAATTTCATAGGTTTCAAGTTTGACATCTTGCGTGACACAAACAACAAACATTCATTAACCGCGCCATCTACTAATGAAGTTCTAAGCAGAATTTAACGTTTTTCATTTGTTGTCCCCCAAAAATTCTAAACAAAATCGAATCAGTGAATCACCAGGGTTTTTAGGCATCTTAGGTAGACCTCAAGAAAAATCTGATTTTTGACAGACAGATGTAAACATTTTAGTAAGTTTCGAGGATTTCATCTCATTTTCGCGCCAACTGTTCTGAGCGGGATCTTGTTCGTAGCACTATAATCTTTGTGAACGATCAATTCACAATTTTTTGCATGAAGTAATGTTGACAGAATAAGAAAATTTCATAGGTTTGAAGTTTGACATTTTGCGTGACACAAACAACAAACATTCATTAACCGCGCTATCTGTTAATGAAGTTCCGAGCAGAATTTAACGTTTTTCATTTGTTGTCCCCCAAAAATTCTAAACAAAATCGAATCAGTGAATACTCCAGGGTTTTTAGGCATCTCAGGTAGATCTCAAGAAAAATCTGATTTTTGACAGACAGATGTAAACGTTTTAGTAAGTTTCGAGGATTTCATCTCATTTTCGCGCCAACTGTTCTGAGCGGGATCTTGTTTGTAGCACTATAATCTTTGTAAACGATCAATTCACAATTTTTTGCAACAAGTAATGTTGACAGAAAAAAAAATTTCATAGGTTTGAAGTTTGACATTTTGCGTGACACAAACATTCCTTAACCGCGCCATCTACTAATGAAGTTCTAAGCAGAATTTAACGTTTTTCATCTGTTGTCCCCCAAAAATTCTAAACAAAATCGAATCAGTGAATACACCAGGGTTTTTAGGCATCTTAACCTAACCGCACTCCGCTTTGCTGGACTTCAGATATCGATAGACGTCAACCTGACAGGTCAGGCTGCGCCCTGTGCCAGTAGTTGTCAAACGAAGAAGTTGTTTATTGTGATCGCATGATTTGATAAGGAAATATTTTCAATTTCCAAATTGCAATCGAATTGAAAATGTTTTCATTTTAATATTAATACCTTACAAGATGTTATCTCGATCACTAGAAGATCAAAGTCCTCAAAGTATATCTTAGAGTTGCAGATTATCCCATATTTGATTTCATATATGTTCTGTACATATTCAAAAAAACCGAATGATTTTATTTTTACTTAGAAATATATTTTATTTTGTGTTTATGGTATAAATTAACAAAAAACACTATACAACTCAGTTGAGCTATCCTTTTCGATAATGATTTGCACCAAGATTTGTAATACTAGTTTTATTATCCGTGAAATCTGTCAAATATGATTTTTCAATCAATTTGTGGTCAGATACAGATCACTAAAAAAGGGATTTGCACAGCCGACATTTCAAGACCTCAAGCCCTAATTTCTATGAAAGAATTGGCAACATTACACGCTAATATGAGTTAGCATGGAAACCGAAACGATTTAATCAAAATTTCATAGCCACCATATTTATTCCCTTCGTGAATTGTGAATATGCATTCAATCTTTTTTTTGACTAGTTAAAATTTTAGTTCTGTCTTGAAAAACTACTACAATGTAGCCAAATCTGATTAAGATTGTTCACAAGGCTTTTTTTCCCTTGGAACAGTCGCTTTAACAGTCCTGAAATATTGTGAAGAAATAAATACAAAACATACGCATCAAAAGTGTAGCGTCCTGACTTCTATAACATACACAAAAGATCCAGCTGAGGATTGAGGTTGCCGAATCACAGGAGGAATAATTTTTCGTATCTGTAAAGTGAAGGTATTGTAGAAAATGTTTGATATAGCGCTTTGGAAGAGGTCTGATTTTTTGCTGACCCATGAGATCAGCTTGTAATATTTAGTGGTATGATACAATACATGGATATTATTGGTGATGGAATATTCAACTGAATATACATATACGTGGATCAGTCATTATTTCGAGATCCGTAGGCTTGATTGCATTCTTCTTTAGTTCCTAGTCCCGCTATTACCCTTATCGCACTTCGTGGAATTTTAAATACCACATCGACATGACAGAAATGTCGCTACGCGATAGTTGCGTAAGATAAGAGTGAATGGATAAGTCCGTAATAAGCCAAAATAATAGTTTTTTGAGATACCACACTCGAGGTTTCCTAATAGGAAAGTATAACTGACTAACTATAGCAGAGTTCATAGAATGATTTTTATTTCAAATCATTGTCATGATCACACTTGTAGTCGTTGAAAATTCAAACTTTTATTTCAAATTGACCCGTATCAAGTTTGAAAACCTTTGAGGTGATTCTGCTTAGTGGTCATAACGTTTCGGACACCTTAATTGACACTAACAAGTTATAGAACTGTGGAGTGGCTACCAGAGACGGGAATTGCGTGACTACAACCATGCAAATATGAAATTGTAGTTATTTTTACTGTATAGTGGAAGTTGGGGTATCAGTTTTCGTCAATATGATTCTACTTGGGTTCAAAATAAACGATACTCACACGAATGCCCATCATTTATTGAAAATGAACATATTGCACGGCAAGCGTTCAAAACAGAAATGAAGATTGTTTAAAAAAAAGTGTTTACTACTTATAATGTATTCAATTTCTTCCCATGCTAAAATAAAAAATGCATAATCTGCGACGCAAAATCATCCATTGAATAGTATCACATCCTGAGTCACAAACCTCCTCGTCTCTAATTTCGGGAAAAACATCTTTCCCAAAATCACCACAGACCGATTTTGAATAAAATCGGACTCTAAATAACACTATCCTCTGCCATCTGGTATTTTCAGTATCTAAAACTGTTGAGATGTGTAGTCACGCGAATCTTGTGTCAAAAATTTCGAGGCAGTCGGATAACTATCTAAAAGCGTGTAGAATATACATTCGAAATTTGGTTATCAACAAAAATACCCTACGAATAACTGGTGTTAATTGCTTGAAAAGAAGTACACATGGAATAATTGCAAACAACACGTAACTGTGAGGTAAGTGAAAATTACTTGAGGTACTGAGTGCTGATCTCATGGAAAACCTTACGTCAAAGATATGAAAAAGACATTAAAATCAAGATTCAGTATGCGTCATCTTCGTGAAACCATAATATTATTTTTATGTATAAGTTCGTTTGAAAAATAACCTTCAATATGGATGCATTCCGGTTGTTACTGATAGCTGTTTTATGATTAATTCCAGTATTGACAGCCATCTAAGTGAAAGTCAATGCGTTTTTGTATAAAATGAGCTCCTAATCATTTAAAAGCCTTTTTTTAAAATATCTAATAACTGTATATTCCAAATAAAGCATGGTTAGAATGTATTGGAAAGCTTCTATTTTTTTACAAGCTTTTATTTAACTTACTTCGTTTGTATGTTATTCGTTCTGTCATTCTTTCCCGTTCAAAACTTGTAATCCATTTTTGGAGCACTTGCCGACATCCGATTGAGCTGAAATTTGGCAGGTGTTAATAATTTCGGTGATAATGCATCATGATATTTTTGTTGGAGAAAAAAACAAAATTGCAGCTCCAATATGATGGACGAGTTTTGGGATTAAGGTACGATTCGATTCAAAATTGGTATGTGGAGGTTTTCGGGGACGGAGATTGTGAATTCCTTGTCAAAATTCAAAAATGCAAGATGGTGGCTCCAAGATAGCGGACAATTTTTTTTTAATTTAGGTCCGATTTGATTCAAAATTGGTATGTGGGGGTTTTTGAGGTCGGAGATTATGAAATATTTGTCAAAATGGCGGGGGAGGTTTGTGATTATGGTCCGATTCTATTCAAAATTTGTATGAAGGGGTTTTCAGAGACGGAGATTATGAAATTGAAATGGGGGCTCATATAATTTTTGTTATAGAAAAAACAAAATGGCGCTCCTAGATGGCGGACAAGATTTAGGTTTATGGTCCGATCTGATTCAAAATTGGTAACTGGGGGTTTTCAGGGTCGAAGATTATGATTTTTTTTCAAAATTCTCAAAAAAAAGGCGGTCCAAGATGGCCGCGATTTCTTGTTTATGGCCGTTTCTATTCAAAATTGGTATGTGAGGATTTTCGGAGTCGAAGATGATGATTCACAAATTCAAGATGGCGGACGAGTTTTGTAATTATGGTCCGATTCGATTCAAAATTGGTATGAATTTAGTCGAAGATTATTGATTTTTTGTAAAAATTTATAAATTGAAGATGGCAACTCATTGGATGGCGGATGAGTTAATCTTTAGATGGTCTTCTCATTGAAGGACTGGATAGCTCAGAACTTATAGGAAAAAGGCCTCATAATAACGATGCTTTAACAAAAATGCATAGATTAATGCGTACTTGAGTACTAAAAAGCACAAAAGGAAATAATTAATAAAAATCTATAACGCACACATCCAAAGCAATTATTTGTTACTTTTTAGTGCATTTCAATAAAAGCTTGTCATTAAAAAGGTTTTTCATCAATTATTTTATTTCTATGAAAACCGTTACTCGTCTGACATTTTTTGCCAGAGAATATTTACATAACATGATACAATACATACATACCCTATTGAAGAAATTTTCTCCGTAATGTTTGAATAATTTTATTATGTTTGATTCAATTACTTATAAACTCTTTCTATGTCAAATAGGTACAGTCAGTGGTGATTATTTATTCCAAATATGGAAACATGAAAATTATCTCTTATTAAAGCCTGGGATCTGGAATATTATTCTGTTCTTTCCATTGAGGTATATTTCAATTCATTAAAGGCGCCACTCAACATTTTCTGGGTTAAAAAATCAAATTTTGAATACATAAATAATTACTAAAAAGATGAAAAGGGAAACATTCTCAATTGAATATTGATAAAAAGATTGTTCTGTGAACTGAAAAATCCACGATTAAAATGAAGTCATTTTATGTGAATGTCTAACAGAAAACAATATTCTGAAAGGGGCTTTTCAGAATATCTATCAGATGTAGTTCAATGTCCAGCGTGGCTTTAGCCGGGGAAGTAGTTGTTTTCTGTTAGACATTCACAAAAAATAGCTTCATTTTAATCGTGGATTTTTCAATTCACAGAAAAATCTTTCTATTAATATTCAATTGAGAATTTTTCCTTTTTCAACATGAATACTCCACAAGAGGTTATCTTGACGATGGAAGATAGTGACTAAAGTTTATCTTTCAGTCGCAGATGATTCCACATCTGATTTTATGAACATCCTGTTTATATTTTCAACAAATCAATACTAAAAAGATATTATGCTGATCAACAAAAAATATATCGAAGAAATGCGGGAATAAAATTTGTGAATTACGTTAGTCTCTTTTTGAGATTATAATTCTGTATATATTATAATAACTTTCTTTTGGAATAGTTCTCGATGCCCATAATAATTAATCAACCAATTTGCGATTGATTGGTGGCCCATTAAATATCATTATTATGTGCATGTGAATTGGACCTTGTTAAAGGAAAGGCCACGCTATCGAAAAAGCCAGGTATCAAATTTGCATACAAATACTTCGATTTGAATGTGACATTGCGCATATGGAAGTAGGAAATACTGATAAACTTACAATGAATAACGAATGATTTTATTTTCCAATATTACCGTAGTTGAAATTGCTGAATTGATATCAGGACAGTAATAAAAGAGCAGTATTGTAAAAAGAGTTGTAAAGTCTGTTTTTGCTTGTGAAAAAATGTGAAGGGACTTACAAATTCGTTTCCATTGACTGAACTTAAATTGGAATTTAAGAATTCACTTTAGGCTGAATAAACTTAACTTTTTACGACAGCAGATGAAACCGGTGTTCATTCGTCTAACTGGTACTGCTAACCCATGTTCTTTTTTTATCACTATGTGGATTTCATTCATTATTCTCTTCTGTAAGACTTTCCATACTTCTTTTCTCCAAATTCTATCAAATGCTTATCTAAATCTGTAACTCTCGGAATAACCTACGTCGCACATCCAAAGCAATTATTCTCAACTTTTTACCATCTTGAATTTATGAATTTTGATAAATTCATAATCTCCGACCCCGAAAACTTCCACATACCAATTTTGAATAGAATCGGACCATAATCTCAGAGATGCTATCTTGGAGCCGCCATTTTGATTTTATGAATTTTGACAAAAAAATAATAACCTTCAACCCCGACAACCCCCACTTACCAATTTTGAATCAAATCGGACCATAATTATAAAACTCGTCGGCCATCTTGAATTTGTGAATTTTGAATAAAAATTCATACTCTCCGACCCAAAAACCCCCACATACCAATTTTGAATAAAATCGGACCATAATCACAGAGATCGTCGGTCTCGGAGCCGCCATTTTTATTTTATGAATTTTGACAAAAAATGTACAATCTTCGACCCCAAAAACACCCACATACCAATTTTGAGTCGAATCGGACCATGAACACAAAACTTGTCCGCCATCTTAGAGCCGCCATTTTGTTTTTGGCTCCAACAAACATTCCATAATGCATTGTCACGGGAACTATGAACACCTATCAAATTTCACGGTAATGGGGCAACCAGAAGTGGGTCAAGTTCAACTTGCAGCTTGTAAAAAAATCCTTAAAGAGCAAGAAAATTCTTTAAAAAAGTCCTACCTCCCGGAATTCTACCACCAATATTTATAATTTTAATTGAAAGAGAAAATAGGGCTAAAAAAGGGTGATGTGAATCAAATAAAGTTTAAATATTTTCTTTAAATAACCTGATTATTTCATTTTCCTATTGTAAAAAACAACATATTTTTTTTATTGTTTACTAAATAGCTTTCCACTTGCATGTCTGATTATCAATATGGTGTGCTTCTGTTTTTCCCGAAAACACATTGTGTGTCTTCCATCGTTATCCCTATTTCATTTCCTACTATTTTATATTTTCCATGGGACATTTGGGAGCGTCATTCCTTATATTTTTTGCTGTCTCTTTTGTCACCCTTCTCATATATTTGCAGTATAATAGCGATTTTCCAACATTATTGATAACATATATTCCGAAATATAATTAAATATATGATGATCAGTAGGTTTCCATAGGAAAAATATCTACACAAGCAATATCAGCTCGAACATCTGAAATATGATCAGCTTTTAATGAAAATTTTTTGGCAGTTCTAACAACCATTCAAATTTTGTCATTTTGTGTCATATGAAACAATTTCACCCAATCATGTCAACATTACACTGATAATTGCATTCAGTGCAATTATCAATCACTATGACAACACATTGGAGTTTGACAACTTCATTTCAAATAAATATGAAAGAGAGGAATATCGAGGGGACTGTTAAAAACAAAACGGAAGGAATTCAATTTAAAAACAAAACGGAAGGAATTCAATGGACATAGCCCTCAGTTAACCGTAGATACGTGTTTCGGGCTCTCGGCCCTCATCAGTTCGGTGGAGAAGTGCAAGAATGAACAACACTTGGTGGAACGGAGTCAACAAACAGAAGCCAGCCGCTAATTTGTGATTTCGGTCAGCAGACCCTGCATTCCAGGGCAACAACCAACGTCACCATGGAGGCAGCTATAGCTACCTGCGTTCCAAATAAATTTCAAAATATCACGTTTTGGAACGCGAATGTTCAAAGTATAAATGCGCTAAACAAAGAAAAAATTTCCAGAAATACAACCTACAGTCACAAATATATTTGGGGGATATTCATGGAATTTTGCTGCGAACGAGAATATGAATTAAATGAACATAGAAGTTTAGAAGAATTGGCGTTGATACTAAAAGATTGGGCGGTCAATATGAGAAAGAAAGACGGGACCGAATTTAAAGAAGCAACGGTGGAGACAATGTGGAACGTTTCGTGCAAACTTTTGCAAGAAAAGTTCTATAATGACTATAATATTATGATTGACCCGTTTAACAATATGGTATTCAAACCAGCCCGAGATGCCCGCGATGCAATCAGGAAGAAACTACAAGCAGATCCATGTAAAGTCCAGTTCAGTTTCGTTAAATTTGTCTGAAGTTAACAAAATAATATTGCTATGGGATAAAAATACTCCTAAAAGTCTTATGCGTAAATTTTACCATATTGGCCTTCGGCTTCTGGCTGTTACCAAAGAACGCGCTTTCGATTGTCATAAAATTATCTCGTCCATTATCAATGTCCTAGGGATATTACTACTGAAAACAAGCCGAGCGTATTCATAGACCTATCGGCTTTTTCCTATATTCAGAACCTGTGGGATATCCTAAACGATTACATTAAGCGCTAGATAGTTATTTCATCAAGATTTGTGAAGAAATGGTCGATTTGAATCTGAAGTGAGAATAGTATAAGTTATCTAATTAGGAGAGCATCCAGCAAAAATATCTTCATTTTATGATGTCTATAAAACTTAAATAATTCTTTGTCATCTACAGTCGAATGACTAGACGAGCTTAATGGAAAATGGGCGCCTACAGGGGACTTAAAAATGTGCATTCAGCCCACAATAATAACAATAGTTTGTATTGGAAAACCAGAAGAAACAAGTTTCACTGAAGACAATTTCAAATCTGAAATACAGAGCCTTATTTTCCCAACTAAACAGTTTTTTACTGTGTGAAAAACAGAATATAAAAGTAGTACTAGCCCGTTTATGAGTGCAGAATTGAAAATGACAAAAGACATACATAAATCTACCTACATCACGCAAGGAAATCTAAAATCTAGAATTTCCAGATAGCATGGGGTAAATTGTTAGCTCGGCTTTGTCATAATAAACTTTATTGAGGTTGACATTTTTCAAAGTTACCCTATTTATATTTGGGCTATAAATTGGAAGGTCATACCTAAAAAATTGAAGAAAATATGAACATTTTCCTAAATTCTGACAATACAAGAATGGCAGGAATGACATATAAAAATTGAGGTAGACCTCCCCTTTCCGGAATCTTCTCCTAACATTCCTATCTTCCCTTGTTTACTTGTTATAGATCACCATTAAATGAAAATCTTGTGAAATTCCTTTTTATATTAATATTTTTTTTTTATTGATATGCCGGATTTGTCAAGTACGTTTTATACTTCTGACTATTATCGATATGCGCATAAAGACAACTCCAAACATCAGGCACTCATCACATGATTGTAATTGACAAATTGAAGATGATTTCACAATGCATGCAGGAAACTGAAAATCATAATTACGTCGAACGAATCTTCAATCTCATATTCGGGAAATATATGAGATATCATTTCTCACTAACCTTGTCATTTGAGATCATTATTACAGGACGTGACGTCGATATAACCATTGGTTAAAATATTAACAAGGCAAATATATTTGAGAATAAGTAGGTATTCAATGGTGTTAATTTACGTCTCTAGCTTGACGGTCTGTCTACTACCGGGTCTATTATAATTCACAAGGTCATTTTTCCTGTTCTTTGTCAATAATAAATTCAATATCGTCATATTATATGTATATAAAGTTTTTTTTTGAATACTTTAGACAGGTAACTTTTGAAAAACTTTTTTTTTTCTTGGAGACTTGAAAGGTAATGTCAAATCAAAATCAACAAGAAAGAAGTCAATTGCTTGGTTCTGGATTTTAAGATGCCTCTCTCATAATATATCTGAAACATTTGAGGAATTGATCAGGCAATAGAAACCAGTGCCGACTTGGATCAAAGGTTGTAAGCCAAACTAAATCAAATCAACAAGGACGAAGTCCATTTCTTCTTTTTTTTAGATATTTTTTTCACAATGTATCCGAAACTTTTGAGGAATTTATGTTAAAATTTCATATAAATCTGGCAACATTAGGAACCCGTGGATCCAATGTTGTAAGCAAAACCCTTAATAGAGTAATTAATTCAACTACAATATAAATTTGTGGGGATATCTTAATCAGCAAGGAAGAACTCTTTTTTATGTTGAAAAGGGAAACATCCTCAATTGAATATTGGATGGAAAGATTTTTCTGTGAATTGAAAAATCCACAATAAAAATTCAGTTATTTTTTGTGAGTGTCTAACAGCTAAAGCCACGCTGGACATTGAACTATATCAGATAGATATTCTGAAAGGACCCCAACTCAAAAGAAAAAATCTGAAATTGAAAATTTGCATTTTTATTCAGATAGTTACTTGATTTTCTATTCCAGTCTCAATTAAGAAATCATATAGATGAATGAGGCAAAGAAGAATGTTTTCCAAAAAAGAGGAACTCACCAGAAATCATTTGTAACATTGACGCAAGAGAGGCATCTCATTCATTAGGTCTTCAATACATTTTTGTCGACGAAAATCTATTTCACGCTTCCACGATCATCAGGAAGAGCGGAAGAAAAGCAATCTCACTTTGCAATGATGGAAATAAGTTAGAAACATTTCATTTGCCATTGTATTTATTTTCCCAGAAATTAACCCAACCATTGTAAATAAATTTTCAAGACAAGTATAGAACAATGCTAACAACTATATATCCATCATTAAGCAGACGTGAAGCAGACTCTTATGAAAACAAAGATCAAGCTTTCAAACCTTCCGAAGATTTCTTGCAAGAAGAGCTTGATGGTCGTCAGTGCCAAAAATGAAGAATGTTAAATGAAAGAGACATCAAGCTTTTTTGTGAATATAATAAAATTTTATCAGGAAAGGGAAGCCATAAACAATTTTCCCTCCAAATTTTAAGGAAACACGTTTTCTAAATGTCACAAAAGACTTTGTCGCAACTTTAAGATTGTCTAAAATAATATTTGTTTTTAATACTAATATATTTAAGATGGTATTAGACACTATTGTTTTTTTTTAATGAATAATAATTGGAAAAGGATTTGATTCAACATATTTTTTCCGTAGATGTTTCGTTCTTGTAAGGCCTGGATAAATGTGAGTGATAAATGTTGTTCATTAAAAAATTAATATATATATATATATATAATATATAGTGGAAATGAACGTCTGTAATTATTATCTATGGAAACAATTTTTTTGGCATTTAGACAGGAAAATGACAACTTGAAACTGAAAAATAAAAATGTGGATCGGCCAGGAATCGAACCTGGGACCTTTCGATTTCTAGTCGAGCGCTCAACCGTGTGAGCTACCAGTCCATGTTAGAATCCGGCGATTCACATCTTCAAATTCAGTTCCATGTTGGTCACGAAGATGATGATGGGGGTTATTGTGATGTATGCAAACAGTATCGTATACAACCTAATCAAATTTAATTGTTTATTCCTGGTGTCAATCCTATTTTGGATCTTCGACCAACTTCAAAACTCGAAATTCTAAGGTGTGTATAACTAGAGCCAAGTAATATATAATATATAGTGGAAATTAACGTCTGTAATTATTATCTATGAAAACAATTTTTTCGGCATTCAGACAGGAAAATGACAACTTAAAACTGAAAAATAAAAATGTGGATCGGCCAGGAATCGAACCTGGGACCTTTCGATTTCTAGTCGAACGCTCAACCGTGTGAGCTACCAGTCCATGTTAGAATCCGGCGATTCACATCTTCAAATTCAGTTCCATGTTGGTCACGAAGATGATGATGGGGGTTATTGTGATGTATGCAAACAGTATCGTATACAACCTAATCAAATTTAATTGTTTATTCCTGGTGTCAATCCTATTTTCGATCTTTGACCAACCCCTTTTTTCATTTTAAGTTGTCATTTCTGTCTGAATGCCGAAAAAATGTTTTCATAGATAATAATTACAGACGTTAATTTCCACTATATATTATATATTACTTGGCTCTAGTTATACACACCTTAGAATTTCGAGTTTTGAAGTTGGTCGAAGATCCAAAATAGGATTGACACCAGGAATGAACAATTAAATTTGATTAGGTTGTATACGATACTGTTTGCATACATCACAATAACCCCCATCATCATCTTCGTCACCAACATGGAACTGAATTTGAAGATGTGAATCGCCGGATTCTAACATGGACTGGTAGCTCACACGGTAGAGCGTTCGACTAGAAATCGAAAGGTCCCAGGTTCGATTCCTGGCCGATCCACATTTTTATTTTTCAGTTTTAAGTTGTCATTTTCCTGTCTGAATGCCGAAAAAATTGTTTTCATATATATATATATATATATATATATATATATATATATATACAATATATCAGGGACTTCGTCCGCTTGCAATGTGTTTTTAAACGGTTTTATGTAGCTTGCCCTGTTTGTGTCTTGTGTGGATCAAATCTAATAATTGAAATTTCACCCCCTTCCTGTGGACCTATTGATCTGAAATTTGGTACACACCTTTATTTCTGATGGAAATACAATTATGTGAATTCAGTATCAAAAACTGACGGATCATAGAGTTTAGACAGTCAATACAACCCCCTCAATATGGATATCAAATGAAAGGGTTCGACAAGTAGAATACAGTACACCATAAAACAAAATACAAATCCAAGATGGCGTCCAAAACAAAATGGCGGATCATAGAGTTCAGACAGTCAATACAACCCCCTTAATATGGATATCAAATGAAAGGGCTTGACTAGTAGAATACAGTACACCATGAAAAAAGTTCAAATCCAAGATGTCTGCCGGAACAATATGGTGGATCATAGAATTCAGACAGTCAATATATCAAAACTGAAATCTAGGTATCTAATCATAACAAAGGACTTTGTCAACTTAGAATCGTGATTCAAGCATGAATCCCTCACTCTAATCAAGATTTCGTATTGTGTCGAGGACTGTGTGGCGTTAGGGTGGTTAAAATTGATACGTCATTAGCAGTACACCACCCAAGTTAAGGTTAAAGCGTGCCGAGGACTGTATGGCATTAGGGTAGATGAAAATGATATATCATTAGCGTTAACTGTTGAAAGAAAGATGTTGCCCTTAATTCTGTCATGGGCTTCCACTGTCCACAAAATGCAAGGCAGCACTGTAGACCACGCTTGTGGATATAGCGAGATAAAATGCATACCAGTTTTCAAGTCTAATCATGTTCTTTCAAACACAGAAAGTTTCTTCTTTCTTCGAAATAGGTTAAGTAGTTTTTGCCTGATGCTCGAACAAACAAACACATCCACAATTTTTCTTTCGACTCATGTACATCACTTAGTTTATCGAGATTTGGAAGTGAAAATGTATCTTACCAAAATGAATTGAAACCTAGGTTACCCAGGGATAGATAAGCTTTTTATTAATGATCTTCTTTTGAATCGGTTCAGTAGTTTCAGATATTACTCCTACATACAAACAAGCAAACCATCAAACAAACGAACAAATATATTTTACCTCTTTATAATATTAGTATATATATATATATATATATATATATATATATATATATATATATATATATTTATATATATATATTTATATATACCGGGTGTCCCAGAGCTTTTAGGCCAGCAGATATTTCAGTTATTTGCAGAAAATAAAATTGAAAAAAAATACGTGTCGTAGGAGACCATAAGCTCGTTCATGTAGCATAGCAAAATCCACCCCCTGGCAAACAACCCCCGAGAAACCACCCCAAACTTTTGTTTTTCAAATTGCACCCCCATGTTTGTTGCTGTTCAACTTACAGCCCGTTTCATTCCTTATTCATCGATATATCATAATATGTAGTTGTGAAGATAGTAAGTCGATAAAATTCAATTCGTTAGTGGGTACTATTAATTTGACGGAATGAATGGTTCCACATTGTAGAGACAAGAAAAAGTGGATGTTAAAGAAAAAGAGTCAATAAAATGTTAGAACTTTTGTGCTTTGTTTTATTCCTACGGTATCTGGATTACAAATTGCGATCAGTCGTGATATTGTTGTTAAATATCAAAATGCCTTTTACCTTCACTCCCAACGAATACGTTGATATGCTTCTAATTTGTGGTGAATGCCAAAAGAATAAACGTGCTGCGGAGGCTTTATGAGCAGCGCTTTCCTGATCGTCGACAACCAGGTCGCAATACGTTTCCGTATGTAGAAAATACAATGCGAACGGGATCATTTCCAGGGAAAACACATCAAGCACATCCTACTCCTGTACGAACTGAGGAACATTGTATAAATGTGTTGGCCTACGCCGAAGCACATCCTCATATTTCGGTTCGTGCATTGGCGGTGGAGATTGGGATCAGTAAGTCGTCTGTGCACAGAATTTTCAAACAGTACAGGTATCATCCCTTCAAAATACATTTACACGAAGGACTCAGACCTACAGATTTCGAAAGACGAATGGCATTCATTGCTCACATTCAAGTTTTAGTCCATGACAATCCCAACTTCCTCGATCAAATCTTATGGAGTGACGAATCCCGCTTCCATAATAATGGCACTGTTAACCGACATAACATGCACTATTGGTCACAGGACAACCTTCACTGGATACGAGAAACCAATTTCCAAACAATGTGGGTGTGAACGTGTGGTGTGGTTTACATAATGGACGTCTCATCGGCCCTCATTTTTTCCAAGACACCTTGACGGGCCACCGATATCTACATTTCTTGGAAAATTGCATTCCTGCATTACTAGAAGATATTCCAATTGAGGAACGACAACAAATGTGGTGGCAACAAGATGGTGCTCCTGCACATAACCATAATATAGTTACTACATTCCTCAATAATATCTTTCAAGACCGTTGGATTGGAAATAGTGGACCTGTTCGATGGCCTGCACGTTCTCCAGATCTCACGCCACTGGACTTTTCCTATGGGGATATTTGAAACGAGTTGTCTTCGAAACTCAACCAATAAATATTGAAGATTCAACACAGAAAATTTCAGAGGCTTGTAACACCGTTACTCCGGAAATGATTAGAGCTTCCTGTACTCGCGCGCTGATTCGGCGACTTGATGCATGTGTGGCAAGTGCTGGCCAACATTTTGAACAATTTCTGTAGTATAATATTTTTTCAAAATACAGATGAGCTTATAAATTATTATTTCATTTGTATTTTTATTTGCCATAATTCTGCATGCCATTCTAGCTACCATGGTACATTATTGAATGAGAAATGAAAAAGACTGTAAGTTGAACAGCAACAAACATGGGGGTGCAATTTGAAAAACAACATTTTATTGACTCTTTTTCTTTAACATCCACTTTTTCTTGTCTCTACAATGTGGAACCATTCATTCCGTCAAATTAATAGTACCCACTAACGAATTGAATTTTATCGACTTACTATCTTCACAACTACATATTATGATATATCGATGAATAAGGAATGAAACGGGCTGTAAGTTGAACAGCAACAAACATGGGGGTGCAATTTGAAAAACAAAAGTTTGGGGTGGTTTCTCGGGGGTTGTTTGCCAGGGGGTGGATTTTGCTATGCTACATGAACGAGCTTATGGTCTCCTACGACACGTATTTTTTTTCAATTTTATTTTCTGCAAATAACTGAAATATCTGCTGGCCTAAAAGCTCTGGGACACCCGGTATATATATATATATATATATATATATATATATTTTGCATAATTTCTATAACAGAAATCAATTCATTATAAACTATTATCATTTTATTATTGAACAATTAAAATATTAAAATTAAGGAATTAAAAAGGGGAAAAAATTTATTATTTTGCGGACAAGAGAAATATCATACCCGAAAGCTGTCTCTTGAAATATTGATGCATCTATCAATTTTTCTCTTTGTCTAGAACTGATAAATCAAGAAATATCCTCTATTGATCTTGTACAATTATTAATAATAACACTAATCCTTTTCCTTATAAAAAAAATGTTTGCAATAATTCTCACTCACTGTGAATGTCATTCAATCATTGTTGGTAAGTTTCACATCTAAATCCATAAAATAGAGCTTATGTGCCTAACTGGGAGCTCTGGAACTTCAACCACACAGTTTAAAGTTACGTTTTGTCAACATTCGAAAGAATGTTTGTATCTTCCATTTTGTGGGAATACAATTTTAACCTCAAAAATTCTTTTGAATGTGGAAATCACAAATAGTCGATTTATAAAGTTTTCGAAATACAATAATAATAAGAAATGCTTTTGTGGTAGATAACAAGGATAAAAAGGAAGGTATTCAAAGTAAAGAAGAGAACGTTAAAAGGAATGCAATTTCATTATTCAAAATGTATTATTTATCAAGAAATGCATATGATTTTTGCGTTTCGAATTCTTACCTCTGATTTAGGCATTTTTCATCTGGAATTTTTTTTAAATTCCTCGAAAATTATCACTTTATTACAGATATGCAATAATCTTCTCGATATTTGGTGAATGAACGATAACTCAGCCTGTAGAACTCAACATATTTCAGATAATGGAAATATGTGTCAGAGACAAAATTATCCATAAGTACCAAATACTCTGTGATATCATTATTGCAAACTCTACAAGAAATCAAACTGAAACTATTGATGAAATTGAATTTTCTAAAAAATAATTATTGTAATTATAAATAATTATGAAAATTATTCTGCAATTTCAAATATTGCAAGTATAAGTTGGTACAAGTATAATCGAATATTACGATAAATAATGCTATTACATGCCGTAGTTCGGAATGAATGATCAAAATGTAAATAATCATTATGGTGAAAAATAATAAAATCTGGCAGTATATAGGAATATTAAACAAAAATTAGTTCATTTATTTCAAGCAATTAAAATTGATCGTAGAAAAAGGAGGACTTCCAAGTAAAATAATTTGTCAGAAATAAGTAATTTTGGACTTCTTGTAGATATTTTGTCTCACTATAGGGTTGCAGTATTTATGTCGTTAGAGTATTGGTCTCAATCCTTCCTTTTGAGATAATCCATGAGTCAAGGCATATAAATCCACATTCAAATATATTCTTTATCCTATCGAACAATATATTCAAAAAATTCTCGATGAAGCAACACTATAGTAGACACAACGTTTTTGAACCTTTCCAATATTTTTTTAATTGAGGCTCATTTCACGAATCAGAAAGCGAATGTCATAAGTTTATTTTTTATGTTATCGAATGAAGTTTATTAAAAGTATTTTCGCACGCACAAAACCACACGTATATCACGCTGGCGTTATAAAATCAACAATCCCACTCCAGAAATAAAGGCAATACATCACAGATGTCTCTATCTGTAACATCTGTCTGATGAAAAAAAATACATCCTAGGTGATGAGCGAACATTATTTCTAATACATCACGAAATATATCTCATGGATTACTTTCGAAAGTGGTTCTATATTAAGGTAGGTGATAGATCGACATGATCAATTTCAATCGATCTGCTTCACGCAGTGCCTCATAAAATTATATTCACCTTCTCATGGGATCAACGAGTCATCCAGTTACTAAAATATGAGTGCTGAAAAATATAATTAAGAAAATAATTATTTTCAAACGTAATGCGTAAACGTTGTAAAAACAATATTCTAAACGCAGATGTTCAGAATATAATATCGTATGAAATTTAACTAGTTTTATTTTATTTCCTTCAACAGTGTGAACTTATGGATATACCACCTGAAAATTTGTATTAAGTGACTGTTAATCTACGCAGATTTTTGTGATATATCCAAAATTTGTGAAACAAATGCGGAAATCTCCTTAAGTGCAAATTTTAAGAGTGAGTGGATGCAAGTTTTAATGAGTACATAGACTGAAAAAATATTCTCATACGGAAAATTTGTAACAATTTCAACAAAATTACCACAATTCGTTTCATTATTTTTTTTCACTTGTGTGTCTTAACTTGTGCGATATACTATTTCCAGCTATCATATGTTGCCAAAGTCAAAGGCAAGTCAAAGTAAACAAGTACGAGAAAAAAACTCATGCATCTAAGGGTTAATTTTTTGAAACAATTTTTATTAATAATAATTAAGGTTTTAACCATATTCCGTGAAATGCCTTTTTAGTGGCATACATTTCTTTGATATAATTTTCTTGTTTGATAATTTTCCACAATCTGAAAATAAAAAGAATTCATCTAGAAAATATATATGGGTGTTGAAGGGCAAACGAGTTAGTTTATCACTTTAAGAATGCGTTTAAAAAATTTTTTAATGTGCCATCCAAAAATATACAGAGTATAAAAGAATTATACTTCGATGAATATTAACGTTTGGCGTTTTCGTTTTCAAATTTTGTTTTTATAATTTAATACGTCAGAGAGTTTCTATACATTTCCCAGATTAGTTCCTATCATTTCTCAGTATATTTTGGTACAAAAGAGTTACCAAATTTCGATAAAGACATCACGATATGTTATCCCAAAAACACAAAAAGAATAAGTTTTTGTCGAATTGGCTAGTAATGTAAAAAATCGTTATTACATAATATCATAATATTGCTGTGCTTAGCATGCATTCGTGCAATAAACGCACTCATGAAACATACTTAGATATACATACTATTTTGAGAAACGTCTTGTAGCTGATTTTACAGCTATTATTTTTGAAATTCATCGAGTTAATATTTTCGGCGGGTTTATTGGAACAGACTTATAAACATTTTTAACCAATTATGAAGATTAATCAAATGAGAAAAATAAGTTTTTCAAACCATCTCATTGAATTGATTCATATTCACTCATACTTTTTGTGGTTGACTTTAAATTCAATGATTTTTACAGCACATTGATACATTTTCTATGATTATTCTTTGATATTTCTAGAAACCAATAGAAAATCTCAATTCAAATCATTCATGTACGTTCCGTCCAATCAAAACATTATTATGTGAGAATTTTCTACCTATAAAATTGCCGCGGGAATTCTTTGAGGATTTTGTCATCAATTCGCATGAAAAGTGAAAAATGAATCAAAAACGGTTTGATACATCGTATCATTTTGCGAAGAAAAAACGAATCTATAGAATACCACACGAGAGTTCGATAAAGTAGAAAATAATTCTCCAGATTTTTTCTAAAACTTGTTGCCATTTGTCAACAAATTTTCGAAAATCTGTCAAATTATTTTCACATTATTCTCACTCTCTTGTGATATTACAACTGGTAAATTACTCCAGCGGTATTTTCATCAGATTTGAACTCGATGTCTAAGTTTTAGGGGTCGATTATATCTTGGGTTTCCCTGAAACAGCACAGAAAGTTAAGCTTGAAGAATTCCATTAGAAAATCAATCTTTTCTTTAAATTTAAATTAGTTTCCCTATACTCTATTATTGATTGAAAGGAAGCCATAGTTAATGTGGGGCACTCAAAGCACACAAAGGTGGAAAATATGTTTCTGGCATTCGTTTAGAGAGCTGAATACTTGATATGCGACAGTTTTACTATTTAGGTTAGGCTCTTTTCGAGTGGAGGAATGGAATAAGAGTTATTTTTCCAGTTCCGTGCTTCTGATGGAGTCTATGATAACGTTCGGTTATTCCTTTTTCAGGTTTTTGTATTCCAATTGTCCATGGTTTAGACGTTGGAATCATGTTCATTCTAATCCGTTGTATCTCCACAGGAAATCGTCCTGGCAGAAGGGCCAATCTGCACTTTCGGCAAGTCCGATATGGAGTTGCTTTTGCAGTCTATAGTAGTCTGTCAGTAGTTTTGTTATCCGATATGACTGAAATAATGAAAAAATCTCAGTTTCAGGAGGCTGATAATTTATGGTTTTCTAGAACACGTGTTTCATTCTTGTGTTAATCTCGGCCTATGGATTGCAATCGTTGACCAGCAGTAATAGTAAGTGGGCAACATGGAATTTTCTAGACGCTAATAGATAAATGTTTGCGAAAGATCAATGTCAAGTTAGATAAGATAGTAAGTAATGGTGGGGTTGTCGTTTTTCTCTGGGTTTTCGACAATCATCTATCCAAATGGACTAATGAAATGAATTATAATGCACTCCGAGTTGAAAGATAATACTCCATAAATGTATAGAAACAATTATAAATCAGTATCTCCAGAATTTGTCTAATGTTCAAAGAAGAATATTTCTTATGTTGGCTCAGTTATTTGTATTTTCTGTTCAGCTCGACACTGAAAAAGACCTTCATGATCATGCTCAGGGCAAACACAGTAAGAGGGTTGCAAGAGGTTTTTAAGACGGAAGCTAGACAGTTCTTTCTCTGAATTCTCATTACAGATGGTTGAGAGTTGAAACTGTTGAATATTGTCTCTTGACTAGTTTTTGAATCTCAACTGAATTTTATTGAATAATTCTTGTATTATTGAGAAACCTTTTGAAGTCCTTATAATTTTGAATATCGTTAAATCACGTCAATTAAAATTTAAATTTCATAGAGTATTCTCATTCAGAATAAGAGATTAAATAAATATTTTTTGGAAAACTTAACTTTTTGTTCTATTTCCTATTATTATTGAACACACCCTCTCCGAAAGAAAATTCAGAATACATTCTGATTGAGAAATATAACTATGAGTATAAAAGGGTAAGGAGCCAGTGCTCCAAGATCTGATATCTTTCAGTTTCGAGATGTCCAGACCTCAAAGTTGGTAGACTACGGGTAAGTGAAAAATATGTTTGTGTTTCTCTGGCAACTCTTCTCTCTGCATTTTCGAATAAGTCGGATAAGATGTTTTTGATAGTTTATTTCGATTTAGCAACTGCTCGGCATTCAAATAGTCATTAATAAATTTTATAAACTATATTTTACTGAGTAATCAATTAATATGAAAAGTCAGAGGGCACGGGAAAGACAATCTGATACAAATTCTTCCTGAAAGGTAAACCTAAGGTCATAAGGTCTATCAAAGTTGTATAGGGGTTCATTGTATCAGAGAGCATCAATGAATTCGTTTGGGATTTTATCTAATTTTCAATCCTCTGATAATTTCTCCCCTATCGTTCGGCGACCTCGACAGGTTTCTATATATATATATATATATATATATATATATATATATAAATATTCACTGTTGCTTCCTTCTTTAAGCAAATAGGCAGTAGAGAAATGTTGAGAAGGCCTTCCATAGCTGCTGTAGGGTTGGTGGACATATATATATATATATATATATGTCCATATATATATAGATATATATGTCCATATATATATATATATATATATATATATTGTTATGTTATGAAAAACCAGTTAAATATTTTAAAAAGAAATAAACCACAAAAAAAGAATAATTATTGATTAGTTATTAGTTCCACGAGATTTTTTGAATAACTTCTGAAGTTCTATTTATTTATAAGCCTTTGTATAATATGGATAGATACAAAATGTCAAAGTACGATAAAACGATCAATTGTATACACTGTCAAAATTATCATAACCCATAATTGTTGAAAAGACAACTAAAAGTCTGAATTTTACAAAATTTGCAAGAATAAAAGGAAATCAACACATTTATAAACTTGAAACACACTGTACATGAAATTGTAGCTAACTAAAAGTAGCCAATGAGAGAACAGCAAACGTCTTTATGAAAGATAGCCAATCAGAGAATAGATGGTCAGGTGAAAAGTTAGAAATTGTGAGAGAATAGCAACGAGAGGGTATCATAAGCAATTATTATTAGAATTTGTAAATAGTAATAAGTATGGAAAAATAGCTCGATATATAAATTGAGTAAGATAAATATAAACAGTGAAAAGTGACAATTTAGTGCGCGAATTCAAAAATTCAAATAGGAAAACAACAGGAAAAAGATGTATCTAAGCGACAGAAAACAAAGCCTCGAAGAAGATGAAAAAATATTTCCAAGCAGATAGCACGCACAAATTTTATTAATAAGAAAATGGAATAATTCCATCATTTGGGAAACAAAAACAAATATTACCTTAATGATATAATATAACCACGAATCCTGATGCTGATTTCCACATCTATATCGTTCCTGATACTGGTTTTGCAGTCCTGACACCGAATAAAGAGAGGAGACTTCCTGTTTTTATGGTATAGTTTGAACACCAACAGTTCCAACCAGGTATAAAAACTTTCATAGTGTATTTCCGGTCCAGAACTATTTCACAAATAACCTATTGCACATTCGAAGAACGCTAGTTCACTTTATTTTGAACAATAACAGAAAATTTTACATTCACGAAAAGTGAGGTTCTGTTTATCTATCCATGATCTGATTTATCATTATTATTCGTGAATATTTGTTTGATTCACTCTAGTATAAGTTATTTCTCGTAGGCCAGGTAATTTTAAGTCTTCCTGAATAAAGGAGATAATTGTTTTTGATATTTGGTTGTTTATTTTCTCACAATGATCAACTAACATAACAAAGATCATTCAATAAACTGAAGTTAGTCACCAGTGGCAGTGTATCTATTGCTTTGAACCGGCCACCTTTTGAGAAAAGAGCGTACCAGCTGTTGTCTAGCCGTGGCAAGGAAAATAATAATTGTTGGTAGCGTGACGAGAGAACAGTGACGTTCGCTGGCAATTATTATTACAGGGGCAGAAATATCTATTTATATCATATAAATTTGGCTCTTAAAGAATAACCAAAAATAATTAGCAATTTCAATATACAAATACAATATATATATATTTTCAAATTCATCAATACATAATAATATATATATATATATATATATATATATATTCACTGTTGCTTCCTTCTTTAAGCAAATAGGCAGTGGAGAAATGTTGAGAATGCCTTCCATAGCTGCTGTAGGGTTGGTGTACTTGGCCCCCCTGATATGATTTAACACACTGTCCCTGCAATTTGTTGCACCAGACGACCGTATATGTGACGATAAAACCATTACATTTGTTTGGGTTGCATTCCCAACGTTTTTGCACAGACTATTCGGAAAGTCCAAAGGGCTTGTCTTTCTCATTGGATACTTGTCTATAGGAGATTACCACGTGAGTTTCTTATCCAAAATTACCCCTCGGCTTCTTAGTTTTAATTTGAAATCATATTCGATTCGTCATCTTTATTGCGTTTCATCATATTATCCCCTAATAACAAAAGCCTCTGCTTACTCGTTCGAAGAAATTGAGTTGATTACTTCTCAAACATTGCTCACAAACGGATCAAAATTCATTCTTCATTCCCCTAGGATATCAATCAGAGGTATATGTTATTATAGGTTCAATCTGAATCTTCATATTCCATAATTTAAATTTGTTTGAATATGTTATTTCGAATGAATGCAGTAGCTCATTTTCAGTGTATTTATTGATTTGCTGAACAAAGCTGCTCCACAGACAGAGCTAAAAAAGCTTGTCCTTCAACAAAGCGACACATGATTACACAATCATACAAATTGAGACTATTCTCACATGTCACAACCTAAAAACTAAGAGTCAAAGGATAGGAAGAAATTTCACAGTAACAGTACAATTTAATACTTGTTTCATGTACAGCGTCATACAATGTTTATCGAACACCAGATGGTTGTTGGAGTATTTGAGAAAAGAAGATTATATGAGATATATTAACACGAGCATTTCAAGCAAGAAGGGTGCTTTAATAAAAGCATTTGCGGAAGTTATAAAAGAACTATGTTCTGAAGATTCGTCTGACAGGAATTTGAACAACATTTCTTTGAATATTCAGATTTGCTCCACGTTTTATGGGTTACGCCCAACAGGATACACAGGAGATTCTAATACATGAAGGAATTCATGAAGACGTTAACATGTTTACAGTAGAGTCCAAACCGGTATTGACAGAAATAGATGAAAAACTGAACGATCAAGATGAAGCCAAAGAGGCATGCTCGAGATTTCCAAGAATGGACAACTCAATAATTGCAGATAACCGTTGATCCTTTGTGATATCTCTCACTACCGATTGCACAGAGAACAGACCAGCTCAGACTTTCACAATGTCTGGACTCCTTCGCCAGCGAGGAAACTTTGGACGGTGACGAGAAACTCACATGTTTACGATATAAGGAGAAGAGAAGTCCAAACAAAAATCACCTAAAACACTAGTAATCCATTTGAAGCAATTTTCGCCGTTGGAGAGACTCGTAAGAAAATTAAAAGTCATCATCGATTTCCCTCTGGAAGGGTTAGACATGTCCAATTACGCAGCAGACAAAGTGGCCCCGTGTCGACACAACCCCTATGCTCTGTGCAATCATAGTGGAACTATACGGCCTATTGTAGTAGGCACCCATACGCAGGCACGTGGCACAAATACAATAACTCAAGGGTGTCACCAATATCCTCAAAAGACCTGGTTAGTGGAGAAGCGTACGTACTCTTCTATGAGCAATAGAGCACTCCCAATCGCAAAGTAGGAATTCTTGCATCCTGATTTCTTTCACATTTGTATTTATTTTATATTGTTATATCATCTATTCCAAGTAAACCTAGTGTACATATCAAATTCAATAAATCTATTCTTGGAGGAAAGTATAGTTGGAACACAGTAAGGTCTTAAGATGTCTTCTAAATAGTTCATTAGTGGGTATTTGAAAAAAGGTATCACATATAAAGTTGTATGAATTGATAGATCTTATGAGGAAAGAATTGCTGTAGTATTACTATGGAATGTTGAAGAGGGAAACATTCTCAATTGAATAGAAATATTTTTCGCTCGCAGATGATTCCACATCTAATCTTATGAACACTCTGTTCATATTTTCAAACAAATCATTACTTTGGAATGTTTTGATGTTGGTCTATTTCTAGTTATGTAACGACTACAATTAAGTGAAAACGGAGGAGCCGAAATATCCGAGCCCATAACATTATTGAACACTTTGTAAACGAAAAATACATTAGAAAATTCTCTACGCAGAAAAAATCGTTCGAGTTTGTAGAATTGTTCAAGGTGTCGGTGATGGAAATTTCTATAATTTAGGTTTTTGATAAATGTTTTTTGAACATGTTCGATACGTAGTATACCGGGTGATTCTCCCTCCAAGGTGGGTCACCACTATAACTTTTTCATTATTGAAGATAGAAAAACTAAATTTGGGGGTTGTGTATTATAGTTCAATTTACATTTTCTGACATATTTACTTGCTTTCCCGTACTCCCGGTTCGACCGGAAATTACCTCAACTTTCGATTTTTCAATGGGACATCCTATATATTTTTACTTATTTCGATCGAGAATGACATTTTGAATCCAACAACACCTCACTTGTCAATATTTGACAAATAAAGTCATTTTTTTCCCAATTTTTATATCTAGAATGCCATGAATCGTATAAATTGTTTCATTCTTGATCAAGTAAAATGGGAAAATACGACTTTGAGGCTTATGACTTCATAGTCGTTTTAAGAATTATATGAATGTCGCAAATTATTCCATAAAGGTTCTAAACTTTCAAAATGACCTCTTCCTTGATCACGGCAAAGTTCAACTTTTACAATTGTTCTGGAATGCCACCCTTACTTTATACTCCAGTTCTTCACGAGTAGCTGATGCTGTTTTATACACCTGGTTTTTAATTGTTCCCCATAGAAAAAAATCTAGCGTAGTACGATCTGGTGACCTAGAATATGAAAAAGAAATCATACATTATGGAATAGGTCCATAAGTGCCAATCCACTTTTCTGGGAAGCTGTCATTCAGATGTTCTCTTACGACTTGAGAATTGTGAGGTGGCGCTCCATCTTGTTGAAAATAGATCAACTTGGTTAGCCAGTGGCAAATCTTCAATGAAATCATTAATTTGATTTCTAAGGAACTGTACATATCTTTCCGCAGTAAGTTGTCCGTCGAAAATTATTGGCCCCAAAAGTTTTCCTCCGCTAATACCCATCCAGCAATTGAAAACAAATCGCTCTTGAAAGTTGCGTTCTTGCATCAGATGTAAATTTGTTTGAGACCAGTACTTTTTATTATTCCAATTAAACAGACCCAAGTTGGTGAATCGAGTTTCATCTGAATAAATAATTTTAAATGGAAAACCAGTCAAAAACCAGTTGCAATAAGTTAATCTTCGGTTGTGGTCGTTATCGTAAGGATGTTGGTGTAGTTGTATATTTGAGAAGAATTCTCCAAACGGACGAATAACTTATATCACACTCAAAAACAATTTGGCGAATTGACGCCGTACAATTCACTTCAACATATTCCAACACGTCTACTTCTTTTTTTTCACTGATGATGAAGTTATTGGCATTTTCTTCTGGTTCATTTCGCATTTTCCTTTCCAGTTTTGGATAATAATGCCGAGTGGCGACGATTAGGGAATCTCTGAGCATAAATTCGAGCTGCATCAGTTGCTTTCTTTTTTGCTTCTCCGTAAATTAGGAACATGTCAATTTTCTCATTTCTAGTATAATTTTCCATATCAAATTATAAACGCAACAAATAAATTTTTAAAAGTGATTACATATTCATTAGCCTATTTGCTTAAGTGGTCCTAGCAACAGCTTCAATTGTTTGTCACGGATAACTAGTATGACAGGACTTCGTGCATAAGTATACAGAATAATTTGTTGAAAATATAAACAGGATGTTCATAAAATCAGATGTGGAATCATCTGCGACTGAAAGACAAACCTTAGTCACTATCTTCCATCGTCAAGATAACCTCTTGTGGGGTATTCATGTTGAAAAGGGAAACATTCTCAATTGAATATTGATAGAAAGATTTTTCTGTGAATTGAAAAATCCACGATTAAAATGAAGTTATTTTTGTGAATGTCTAACAGAAAACAACTACTTCCCCGGCTAAAGCCACGCTGGACATTGAACTACATCTGATAGATATTCTGAAAAGGCCCTAACTGAAAAGAAAAAATCTGAAATTGAAAATTTGCATTTTCATTCAGATAGTTATTTGATTTTTATTCCAGTCCTAATTAAGAACTCATAAAGATGAATGAGGCAAAGAAGAATGTTTTCCAACAGAGAGTACTCACCAGAAATCATTCGTAACATTGACGCAGAAAAGACATCGCATTCACTAGGTCTTCAATACATTTTTGTCGACGAAAATCTATTTCACGCTTCCACGATCATCAGGAAGACCGGAAGAAATGGGAAACACATTTTCAAGAAGCAATCTCACTTTGCAAAGATGGAAAAAGTTAGAATCATTTCTTTTGGAGAGACACTTTGAAATTAGTGTTTTCTGACATTAAAACCTGTCATGGGGTATGATAGATTGATTTGTTGAAAATATAAACAGGATGTTCATAAAATCAGATGTGGAATCATCTGAGACTGAAAGATAAACCTTAGTCACTATCTTCCATCGTCAAGATAACCTCTTGTGGGGTATTCATGTTGAAAAGGGAAACATTCTCAATTGAATATTGATAGAAAGATTTTTCTGTGAATTGAAAAATCCACGATTAAAATGATGTTATTTATGTCTAACAGAAAACAACTACTTCCCCGGCTAAAGCCACGCTGGACATTGAACTACATCTGATAGATATTCTGAAAAGGCCCTAACTGAAAAGAAAAAATCTGAAATTGAAAATTTGCATTTTCATTCAGATAGTTATTTGATTTTTATTCCAGTCTTAATTAAGAACTCATAAAGATGAAATTAAATTATTATTATGATCAAATCAAATTATTGAATATGTCATATGACTTAAAAGTAGTTGAAAAGGCAAACATTCTCTATTGAATAGAAATATTTTTCTGTGAATTGAAAAATCCACGATAAAAATTAGTTATTTTTTGTGAATGTCTCACAGAAAACAACTACTTCCCCGGATAAAGCCACGCTGGACATTGAACTACATCTGATAGGTATTCTGAAAATACCCTAACTCAAAAGAAAGATCTGAAATTGAAAAATGGCATTCTTGTTCAGATAGTTATTTGATTTTCTATTCCAGTCTTAATTAAGATCTCAAATAGATGAATGAAGCAAAGAAGAAGGTTTTCCAAAAGAGACTAAGTACTCGCCAGAAATCATTTGTAACATTGACGCAAGAAAGGCATCGCATTCAATACATTTTTGTCGACGAAAATCTATTTCACGCTTCCACGATCATCAGGAGGACCGGAAGAAATGGGAAACCATTTTCTAGAAGCAATCTCACTCTGCAACGATGGATGTATTTTTTTGACATTGAAGCCTGTCATGGAGTATGATACATTGATTTGTTTGAAAATATGAACAGAATATTCATAAAATCAGATGAGGAATCATCTACGACTGAAAGATAAACTTTAGTCACTATCTTCCATCCTTCAAGATATCCCCTTGTGCGGTTTCCTTTGCAAAGTGAGATTGCTTCTAGAAAATGTGTTTCCCATTTCTTCCGGACTTTCTGATGATCGTGGAAGCGTGGAATAGATTTTCGTCGACAAAAATGTATTGAAGACCTAGTGAATGCGATGCCTTTCTTGCTTCAATGTTACAGATGATTTCTGATGAGTACTCCCTTTCAGAAAACATTCTCATTTGCCTCATTCATCTACATGAGTTCTTAATTAATACTGGGATAGAAATACAAATAACTATCTGAATTAAAATACAAATTTTCAATTTCAAATTTTTTCTCTTGAGTTAGGGTCCTTTCAGAATATCTATCAGATGTAGTTCAATGTCCAGCATGGCTTAAGCCAAAGAATTAGTTGTTTCCTGTTAGACATTCACAAAAAATAACTTAATTTTTATCGTGGATTTTTCAATTAACAGAAAAATCTTTCTATTCAATATTCAATTGAGAATGTTTCCCTTTTCAACATGAATACCCAACAAGAGGTTATCTTGAACGATGGAAGATAGTGACTAAGTTTATCTTTCAGTCGCAGATGATTCCACATCTGATTTTACGAGTATCCTGTTAATATTTCCAAACAAATCAATCTAAAAAATAGTGGTTTGGTGTTTTATAAATAATGCATTATCGATGAAAAGGGAAACATTCTCAATTGAATAGAAAGATTTTATGAACATCCTGTTCATATTTTCAAACAAATCAGCATCATCGATATTTAGTATTCAAGGTATTCATGAATTAGCATTCATTTAAGCCATTTCAAATGTGCTATAGCTGATTTTTCCAAATGGAAGCTCTAGATTTACTGAATTGAATCGATTCTACAAAAAAATTCGAAGGACTTCTGTGAATAACTTCTTATATCTGGTATGAAGTGCTCCGGAGATATAAAAATTGCACTAATCAACAATTTTTACACACCTATCTATGCAATAATTACCCACTCCCATTTCAAGGAAGAGTGGTACTTTATTCACGATGTTTCGAACAGCTCATTGTACCAATGCCATGCAAATATTGGTGCTGAAAATTGAGGTAATCTGATAACACCGATATGAATACACGAATGTCGGTTAATAGGTGGAAGTGGATAACTAACACATTAACCTACATGGTAACGAGATTTTTGGGCATGGCATTCGAGGAGACCTTTAGCAACTTGTCATCGTTTCGCCAAACCTTCCTTTCTCCAGGCGCCGCCGGTATAACAATAATAATGGCGTCATCGTGATTTTGTTCGGTATTGGTTTGTGAATTTATTAAATTTCATTTGGCGAATTTACAAATCAGAAGAGAAATAATCGAAAACCTTATTTGAAGTCTGCAAAATTTTGCTATGAAAATGAAATGTAAGGCCATTTTTTAGTTTCTGTCAATATCTTGGCTATAATGTTGAAGAATTCGATTGGTGGGAGTTAGATATTGGGTGAGAGATACATATAAATGTTCCAATGGTGGTCGTTGCACTGTTTTTAGGTGAGGTTAGGCGGTGATATTATTTCTATACAGACGGAGAAATGGTATGTGTGTTCAGAATTCCATTCCAATCTCGATGAAAAATAGATACTTAACTAATCTGAAAATGATGAAACTGATGACCAGGCTTAAGATTTCAGGAAAGTATATATAGAAGCGATTATTATTAAACTATGTCGTTTGAGAAATACTTTTCTTCAAACGACGTAAATATGTGTTCATATCAAAATCTTATCAGTGGTTGGAGATCACCTTCCTGAACCTCGATTGAAACCGTCGCGTCGATAGTGGTGTTAGGGTGAAAGAATAATTGGTATTGATGGCCATTGATGAGTACTATTTTCTACCTTCCTTAGACTAACATTGAATTATGGGAAAAAGCGATTCACGAATATGAGGACGTAACCTATGTCTTCAATACCTCAGTTGGTAGAGCATCTGACTGGGGATTTAGAGGTCGTGGGTTCGAATCCCGCTTGGGGATGGTTATTTTCTATAATTTAATAATTTGTCTGATATGCCACAATTTTTCGTTTTACATATATTGATATGCACAGAATTTCGTGTCAACGAATTCCACTTCATTAGGTCTAAGCTTCACCACACAAATTATAGGTGTCACCTCTATAATTGTGTGCATTTCACATTTTCGTTCTTGCCGGTAGGTATTAGCACTGTTGGAGTTGCGATATTTTAAACATCCTGTATTTTAAATTTTTAGTTATGTTAGATACATATGTTAGATACATAAATACAATTTCAAATTTAGTTAATCAAAGAGACATGACTTCTGTTAAATTCAATTATTTCTCGAAATATTCAAGAATACTCAGAATGATTGCATGGATGATTCGATTTTCTGAAAAATGTCGTGGAAGGAAAGTTCATGATGATGAGTTGTCTTGTGAGGAAGTTGGCAGGGCAGAAGTTTGTTTGATGAAAATCATACAGAGCGAAAGTTTTGGTAATACATCACCAGAAGGAATTTCTAATCTTAATGTTTCTAAAGATGAGAGTGGTTTGATAAGGGTAAAAACTAAACTGATTTTGGCCGAGGATGAGCATTCTTTCAAATTCCCCATTATATTGCCCCATAAACATATCATAGTAAGAAAAATCATAGAAGAACAACATAATATTTCATGTCACGCTGGAGTTCAAACATTGCTGAGAATACTCCGCGAGAGATTCTGGATAATCAAAGCAAGAAAAATGGTTAAAGAAGTTACTTCAAAATGTGTGATTTGCAAGAGATTCAAAACGAAAGCTTTGGAAACGCCATTTGCCCCACTTCCTAAAGATAGGTTAAGAAATTCAGCGACATTTGAAATAACTGGCACAGATTTTGCGGGTCCTTCATATTTGAAAAATAAAGAAAAGGCTTGGATCGTCATTTTTACCTGTGCGGTTTATAGAGCATGTCATTTCGAGTTGGTGAGGTCTCTTTCAACCGATGCCTTTCTTCAAGCTCTCAGGAGATTTGTCGCTAGGAGAGGAAGAGTGTCAGTCATATATTCCGACAATGGAACCAATTATATTGGAACAAACAATCAATTGAAAAATTTGGATTGGAACGAAATTTTGAAATATTCATCGGTTCAACGCATAATCTGGAAATTCAACGTCCCAACAGCTCCATGGTGGGGAGGATGATGCGAGCGAATAGTGAGAATGGTCAAAGAACTTTCAAGAAGGAATCTAGGAAAAAAGACAGTTGATTACGAGGAACTAATGACAATACTTTGTGACTGCGAGGCTGTCATAAATTCACGACCCCTTACATATGTGTCGGATAATTCTGAAGAACTAGTCCCCATAACACCCTCGTCTTTCATACAAAGCATTCAATGCTCTGAAGTGCCAGATTTAGATGAAATGAGCCGAACAAGTATGAACAAAAGATTGAGATATCTACAAAAAATTAGAGAAAACATCAGAGAAAGATTCAGAAGTGAATATCTAGCAAATCTGGTTCACTTTGGTCGAAGAAGAAACGACAAGTTAGCTATCGGTGATATAGTTCTCGTGGGATCTGATAACACGAAAAGAATAAGTTGGCCAATAGGAAGAATACTCGAAATTTACCCTGGAAAAGACAACATTGCAAGAGTGGCGCGGATAAAACTATCAACAGGTGAAATATTGCGTCCGTTCCAAAGAATATACCCACTGGAAATTTCGAATAACAAAGAGGAATCAGATATTTTTCTAGGCAGACTCACAAAAGACAAATGCATTTCAAATGAAAACGGAACTTCTAGTGAATACCAGCCCAACAAACAACTTCCAGACGAGGAGAATCGAAGAACCCGATCGTCACAAAATCAAGAAAAGGTTGAGAAAATTACACCGGTGTCAACCAGATCCGGACGTTTGGTCAAGATTCCTGATCGTTATGGATACAGATAATTTTGCAAGTGCATTGCAAAAGGTGGGAGAATGTTGGAGTTGCGATATTTTAAACATCCTGTATTTTAAATTTTTAGTTATGTTAGATACATAATTTGTTTATGATTTATGATTGATATTGACAATTTGGAATATATAAAACGTCAGAAAAAAGGTATCATTTTATTCCCGTATTTCTCCAAAATCTCCACATCTAACAAGCACTATGAGATATTTGATACGAATTCGAGAGAGACCACAAGCCGTCCTGATGATTGGGAAACCATGAAGCAGCTGTAGGCGGATGGTGGCTTTCTTGGATTCGTAACGAATTTCTCTTTCTTTTGTTATTTGTTTTGTGTTACTCTGAACGCACTGGGAGTACGACTTTTGGTGTCGTGGATTGGCCTATACTGACATCTGTTGGTGACCTGTTGATGTGCACGAAATTTCGTGTCTTCAAATTCCACGTCATTAGGTCCAAGCTTCACCACAAAAATTATAGGTGTCACCTCTAAATTTTGTGCATTTCACATTTTCGTACTTGCCGGTAGGTATTAGCACTATGAGATATTTAATACGATTTTGAGAGAGACCACAAGCCGTCCTGATGATTGGAATACCATGAAACAGCTGTAGGCGGATGGTGGCTTTCTTGGATTCGTATCAAATTTCTCTTTCTTTCGTTTAATATATATATATATATATATATATATATATATATTGTGGATTTGTACAACCAATCAAATTGAAATCATCCGTTGAAGTGTTGCTTGATTTTATTATAAATTCATATAAAAATTGGTTCGATGGACAGTCCCTTTGCAGAATTCTCAATTTCAATAATTAATGCCATTCAAATTTCGAAGCGAAAAATATCTGTTATATCTCCCGAAATGCGAAAACATGTTGGCCTTTTATTCCATAATAATCGAACACCCGTCTACCATAAAGATAATTGAACTATTGAAACTAACTACCTGTCATTACAAATGATTACATTCAATCTGCAGTTCCGAGGACGTTTAACAGTTACCAAAGTAAAAGTTCATAGGAGAACGTTCAGAAAACCCAAGGTTTCAACAAACGTCTGAGCGCATCATTCAGTACACGATTACCTACTTGATTGCAATAACTGTATTCGCGAAACCGAAACAAAATATTTAATGAATATTTATATAAAAAAAGATAGCGAATATTTAAATATTTTTATACAACGAGGTGTATCAGGTGTTCTGAGGTTACATAAACAATATGAGTCTCTAAGACTCCCGCAAGTCATTCAGTCCTTTATGGAAAAGTCGGAAAAAAGTTGGCAAATTCGTAAATTGTGACGCGAAAACCTTCAGAGATCTATTAGTAATCGAACCATGAGCAATATATATATATATATATATATATATATATATATATATATATATATATATATATATTTGAACTATCCGCAACTCTTAAAACCCCAAATATCATTTTACAGTTAGAAATTTTAATTGGAAAAATACTCCTTATCACAATCTTGAGGACCTGAAAAGTAAGGGGTTAGTAATTGAGTAAAGGGTGGACTTAGATTATATATTTTCAAAAATTGTGCTGCTTTCCTGAATGGTGTTCTTCACTCCACAACTCCTCAAGATTATTACACTTCTAGACTTCTAGAGTCAAAGAGTCAATAAAAAGAGATCGCAAATCTTGGTTCCTGATACGGAAGATAGCATTAAAACCAGTACCAATTTGGTCTTATTTTGCTAGTAAATCTTTTGATAAATTTCAAGCAAAATTCATCGAATATGACGTCTAGAATTGTTTCTGTGTGTTCCTCAGCGAAGCATTTTCTCTTAATTTTTTATTATAGAAGTAATAACAACCATTTGAACATTGAAAGTTCTGATTCACCTTGCCATTAATCCAGAGTTGATCACATCGAAATGGAGGTAATCCGAAATATAATTAATTACTTGGAAAGTCAATCGATTATAATCAACAAGACATGCGCAGGAATGCTCATACACTGCTTACATGCAGAATTCTCTAAAATACTAGTATTACCTCAAACGACAAAGTTTGGGATGAACCATATCTGAGAATTTGAGAGAAGAAATAATTGGCTTATATTGGGATTTTCTCCCTCAATCTGACTACTCCTTAGTTGTACATACTCTGAAGGAAGCAGCTGATTCCAAATTGAGGTTCAAATCTACCTTTTGGTGAGCTCAAAGTTTGTTCGTAAATTCTGATGGCTACTTGCCTGTTAGTTTGTCGTAAATATGTGACTGAGAAGTACTACGAGTGAAGCTTCAATATGAAGTCACACGTTTTCTTAACCTGAACCACTGATTTATCATTTCTTCCACTTCAAAATTGAACCTGAAACATTTGGAAATCTCAAATTTCTAGAAGCGATTTGACCCGAACATTGAGTATTCGAAAGATTCCTGACAGATTGATGCCCGATGTTTGTGAAATCACAAATGTGTCGGGTAGTTTGAACGTGTTCAAGCAACAAAGGGGACTTGTACGACGATAAGACAGAAATAGTTTTATCCATACGATTATCGGAAGGTGCAAGCGTTATGAACGCAAGATCGTCCCGCGAGAGCTGAATGTTTTGGTGTTTTATGAATCTACAGCATACCATAAAAAATCGAAATGGTGCGAATAATTTTCATAATTAACACGTTTGGTAGTAGTTAATCCTCAGAACTTTTTAGTAAAAATCAAAGACAGAGAGTAGAAAGTTCGTGGACATATTTAATTTTTGATTAACTAACGTCGTTAATCGAAAGTAAAGTCGTACAAGAAGTACGTGAAATTACGAACAACCAATTTCATTGAAAAGAAACACACTTAATAAAATGTAGTCGACTAATTTCATTTCCAGAATAAGATTCTATCATTTTTGCTATGCATTTTTGACGATTATTTACTTTACTGTTATGTATTTGAGCCGTTATATTGAATTTTACATAAGTTTCAATTTGAAATTTAAATGTTTAGATGTGCTTCTATCAAAAGACGCATTGAAATGTTTATGAAAAGATTTACAAGAATTAGTGGTTCGTGTAAGCTCAGCTGAATTCTCAGCCCAAAGAGAGGGTGTTAAGTAATCGGAATACTTTTGAATTGGTGCTATCGCAAGCAAATAAAAAACAAAGCATTCGCTGACGTCGTTAGGACTTAAAAATGTAAGACCAAAAGTCATTCGTAGCCATCTACCAACTTGAGAATTTTCATTTTGTATATTCGGCTATAAGGCAGTATTCTTGAATTTTTCTAAACCACGATTGGGCAAGGTGAAACCAACAGGCAATCATTTGTGCTAAAGGGAAAAATTTGTTCGACTGCTTTGTGGATGCCCTTCTCAAAATCGATAACAATTTTTGAAATTTTTAATGTAACACCATTATGTTTACAAACATTTATTATTGATTTAAATGAGTTTTTATACGTATCTGAGCGTTTATTAGGTGACAATGAAAAAATTAATGGAGTGTAATGCCCATTACAATAACCGTGTGAAGTAAAAAAATGACAAACAAATTGCTCACAATAATTAAAAGTACCATCTAAATAAATTTGTTTGACTTTTTCCAATATCTAAATATTTGATTCACACGAAAAGATTACTATCTGTTCACTTCTGTTATTATACAATAAAAATTGCTCACCTCTAGAGGTTTGTATGTTTGCATCGTCAAGGAAGTCAAAAGCTTCCTCGATGTTTTTTGGTAAACTTGGCTGAATTTTTCTGCGAGCGTTATAGATGTTTCTTCTGACGCAAGCAATATCATTTGTAATAAATGTTGATGGCAGATTTTCCTCTAATATTCTGCGAATGACCTTAACAATTTGGCGATTTAAGTCCTGCACAACTGCATCATGAGAATGTTCTTGTATGTGTTTTGTAATGGTTAAACTTTCGACACATTCGCCCTAAGTAAAAAAAATGATTTGCACTTTCTGTTTGTACAAGTCCATCGCTTCTCATCACTTTTCAGGGTCTTTCGAAAACCGTATTTGTAGTTATTAAAAATCAATAACTGTTTTCCTCGTCCACTCAAAATTATTTATGGATTCATGGCGAGAATTTAAGACAACTTTAAAGAAAATTGAATGTCACCGAGCAAGCACGATTCAAAAACACAACTGACTGTCACATAAGCAATACAACTCTAAATAAAAGTAATACTCGTAGAACAAGCAATAAATAGACAATTAATTTTTTGTTTTCCCAAATTTCACTTACACGAACAAGGGATTACGCAGGTAGTCCCCGGAAACCAAATTACTAATGACCTTTATGGGATTGGAAACTAAACATATTATCATCAAGCATCTCAAATAAATTTTTAATTTACTACCTGACGGGAAACAAACTACCACCACCCTAACGCAGAGTATGAAAAAACTGCCAATTTCAAAAACACTAAGTGAAACGGAAAACGAAAAGAAAGTGGTAAGTGTAACCCATCACATAGTTAAGGGGGGGGATGGTGAGGAAAAGACACTAAAAACCTCTGTCCAGAAGAAAAAATTTGTTCACCACACTTTCCGAAAGTGAAGAAAAATCCAAACATACCAGAATCGGGTCTTTATCCTCATCATGACCTTCTTATAACATTACAATCGCAATTTGTAACGCCTTTTCATTCAATCGGTGTGAATCGTGGGTATAGAGGAATACTGGTTTATCAAATATGTTTGAATCACGAGCTAGTCATTGCTATTGAAACATATCAACTATGTTATGGTGTAATTTTGTTTAGCATAAATTGTTAAGAGAAAAATTTAAAAATTATTATTGGGCTTTGAAAGAGAGCACACGTGATGCCGGTCTTCAAAAGGGACAAATAATATTATATATACCTCAATTTACACCTATTTCAATATGTTTTTTAAAGTTTTTCAGAAGAAAATGTAATCCCCATATAATACTTTCAATCAAGTTCAACTTTTCACCTCGTATCGATTTCCGTATTAAATTCTATAAATACTTCGAATCCTTAAGAATGGGCGGAACGTGATACTACTTAAAATTATATAATACAAAGTCCATATGTTTTAATTAGTTTGGGGTATCCTGTGTCTGATGTAATCCGGAAAATAAAGAATAAATGATTGAGCGGGATTTGCATATTACTCCAGTCATTTAAGCTTAAATTAGGTAAGAATCTCGGAATTCGAGATACCCAGCTGTAAGTCTGTAAATAGTTGTATATTGACACCCTAAAAGTTGTCTCAAAACCTACATATGGTAGGGTGTAAGCAACTATTAAATTTCAAGGTCAAGGTCACAAAAATCGGTTTTTTGCGCATTTTTTGGAAATATCTCATTTCCTATGGGTATTCATTATCAATATTGTGGAATACAAAATTCTCTACAAATTTTGTTTAAAAATTTTTTTTATACGGTGAACCGTTTTCGAGATAGAGGGCGGAGAGCGCGCGGTCACCGCATCACTTCAGGTCAACCGGTGCCTCCGGTCGAAAACGCGCCATATATAGTTGATGAACTATCAATAAATCAATGATTATAAATATTTGTCAATTTTTAGTAACTATTATATTATATTTTATCATTTTTTTCCTAACTTATCCACTTTTTATTCAGTATTAATTTATTTAACAACACTTACCTGCCCATGTAATTGCAGAATTGTTAATGAAAATATAAGAATTATATTTGAATTTTAACCTAATTAATATTAATAACTTCTTACATGATGAAAAAAAAAACAAATAAATTATGAATTAATCTTTTTATTAAAAAATATCATTGAATAATTTTTTTTTATTGAGAGTAAAAGAATGGGATAAAGGGTACAAAAACTACAATTTATAATTTTAATCATCTTCTTCCTCTTCATCGTCGTCTTCTGGCTGCTGGTAAATTTCAAACTGGTCTTCATTATCGTCTTCAACGACATTTGTCTCAAGTTCTTCCATGATTTCGGGATCAAAGGTTCCATCTTCGTTAATGTCGCTCTGATATGGTAGAGCATTGAGACAAGCTTGCCCATTACATTGGCCACAAGCTGAAGAGCATTGCAAGCCCGCTTTCCTGCATCGCATCGCGAACCACAACCACTTTTGCAGTTGCAGAAAATGGTATTTAGCAAATCTTCTGGAGCAGGTGGTGAAATTGTCATGATAGGCTCCAGAAAATCATTTCGCATTGCAACCCCATACCTGGGGTTCCAAATCATGTCCTAACCAAGTTTGAACTTGATAATATACACGGTTGAAATGTTGATGAGCAGCTGCACTTGTTGGTGGAATATTTGAAAGCTGCACAGGTTTATTAAGTTTTGTAGACTTGACGTAATGCGTATAACGAAGATGATCGAGACTTTTCACAGATTTCGGAGCATTATAGACTGCCAATAAGGTTTGAGTTTAATAGTTTTTTGGAATGAGGATAATTATCAAAACTTTTAGTCGAGTATATCTCCGTTTTTACTTTTTAAAAAGCGCAGAAGTTGTGTCACAGCCACTTAATGCGTGCAGAAATAAAATATGTTTTTTGGAATAGGTAATTAAAATTTTTTTTTATTTCCTTTCCCAACTTTTTTAAAGAAAATTTCTTGTTCGTAAGACAGTGTACGCCCAATTAAAATGACAAGTAAATCAATATCTTGTCCTATTATAACTGCAGTTTTTTTAGACTTTGATTCTTCAATTGCAGTTTCAACAATAAGAACATCCGCATCATCTCTGGCTTGTTTAGTAGTAATATTTGCAGCTTGTAATTTTTCAATTAACATATTAATGAACTTATCTTTGTTATTTCGATTTGATAAGAATTTTTCTTGAGTAACTGGTACAACCATTGTTTCATCGAAACAGACTTCGTACGTTTTTGAAAGTGCAGCAGTTCTTCTCTGCTGCTCCATAGCTTTTACGTTCTTACTGTAGTCTGAATATCCGTCAAATACAACAATTATTTTGGAACTGTAATGCCTTTGTAAATAATTCATGTATTTATCAAAAATAATAGAAAAAGTATCTTCTCTGCTCCATACAACATGATGAAGAAGAAATCCGCCATCAATAATGAACGTCACATTATTTTCATTGAGAACAAAATCAATTGGGCTCATGTTGTCATACAATGACGATTTTGTTGTTTTTCTCATGCCATCATTATCAAATAGAGCTTATCGGTTATCAGTATTATTGAATAGATATAGATTTAATGCATGAAGAAAATGATAAAATATAATATTATAGTTAATAAAAATTAACAAATATTTATAATCATTGATTTATTGATAGTTCATCAACTATATATGGCGCGTTTTCGACCGGAGGTACCGGTTGACCTGAAGTGATGCGGTGACCGCGCGCTCTCCGCCCTCTATCTCGAAAACGGTTCACCGTATAAAAAATTTTTTTCAAACAAAATTTGTAGAGAATTTTCTATTCTACAATATTGAAAATGAATACAAATAGCAAAAAACCCATAGGAAATGGGATATTTCCAAAAAAAGCGCAAAAAAACGATTTTTGTGAACCTTTGACCTTGAAATTTAATAGTTGCTTACACCCTACCATATGTAGGTTTTGAGACAACTTTTAGGGTGTCAATATACAAGTATTTACAGACTTACAGCTGGGTATCTCGAATTCCGAGGTGAACTTACTATAATGACTGGACTATATAGGTACAAATGCATTCGAAGAATGTATTACTCATGCATTATGATCATCCTTTTAATTATGTCTTCGTATATTTTTGCATAAATGATGTTCTAGTAACTTCATAGTTTCCTATATAGAATTAGGATTGAAGATTGCTGGATCAAAGTTCGGATAAATATCCGATATACATATAAGTTGAATATATTATCCAAAGAAAATGAAATTATGCCTGTGCGCATATTTTTTTTATTTAATCAATCCTCTCACATGATTTTTAAGCTTTCCAATAAGAAGGATTACCGTTCGTAGGGATATTCTGTTTTCTGGTTGCTTTGTCGCTTTGGTCCTAAAATATTATTTTCAGGAAAAAAGCAAGGGTACTTTTTATTATCTACTGAACAAATCCCCTTAGCGTTTCAAATAATATAGAAAAATCGAAACCATACAAAAAATTAACCTATATAGTAGAATCCGAGAGGTGGAAAGCCGTTGATATGCTCCTCTTTTTTCTGAAATCAGATATAGAATTGTTCACAACGCATTATTGCATAAAAAGTTTCAATTGGTTTAACCGGAAGTAAAGACCACTTTTTTGAGTGAAAGTGAAAATACTGTATAGAGGGTATTTTACCACAATATGCGGACAATAAAATGGTGAACTTGTCTTCCATGTGGATAAACCTCCGCAAACTTTTAGTGCCATACGAGTTAACTTTTTTTTTTCATTGAAATGTCGAACGATACGCCACTGGATGAAGTTCAGAACTGCCGTACGTTACGACTCACGGCCCCCTCTTGGTGCAGCCAGCAGGTGTTTTGTATGTCAGTGGATGAATAGATTCGTAAGCTAACGTACTCGTTATAAATTGTATCGTATCTCAATTAATTTCGTAGATTGATACCATTAGATAGGTGTCTATGAATGTTCACTGAGATATGATTATCGCATATGGTACAGTGAATGAAAGTATCGAGTGTATTTTATTTCAGTTATTGTCTGAAACAAAAAAGTCACTTCTGACATCAGCAGATTTACTGGCAGTGCCAACTCTGATGAAGGAAAAGTGGTTTGGCGTTACATGAGTTTAGCTGAAGCCTTAAACGTCGCATATTTTTCCAAAACAATATGTTATTTATTCTGTTTTTTAATTTTTCGCATATTGTGGTGAATCACCGTGTATGTTCCGAATATTACCCCTGAAAATGTTGAAAAGGTCCTTGATGGTTGTATTATGGAACCGGAAGTGAAAAATTTAATACTGCGTTGAGATCCAATAACAAACCTGATTTTCAAAAAAATGGTTGCTCCACACGGAAAAATAGGATTTTTTTATTCAAGCAAATGTATTTGGTAACTCTTATTGGCTTGACCCTACTAAATAACATTCATCCCAAAACACAGGTGTATTCAATTGATGGAATCATTATATTGCTGTGACAAAATGGATTTCTCAAATTTCTCTTTAATTTGAATATATGTTCATCTATTGAAACAATCTCGAACTCATATCGAATGAAAATCTGTGTCAACACAAATATAATATTTATTTGAATCAAACATCGGAAATAGATTAATTCAAACAGAAGACTATTATACATGGTGTTATTTAATAAGAGTCCGATATTTTACAGAACGATTCCTCAGATATTTATAAGGTGAAAAGTTCATATAAGCATGGATTCGCAAGGCCTTCACTTTGATATACAGGATGGTGAAAATTAATTTTTATTTTGGATTTTCGTAAATAATTTTTAAGTGCGCGAATCAATAAGAAGAAGATTGGCTGCGCTTCGAAACTTATATAAGAACCTATCGATAAGTTCCACCGGATAATCATTCGCTTTGCTATCTGAAACTCGATTCCATATACAGTGACCGGCAGAAAGTACACATCATATGGAAAATTATTTTAATAATACATTTTGATAAGTGCAATCGCTTCTGCATCAAGAGAAACCTCAAAAGACATTGTACAGTGCCGTTCGTTTTTTCGTGTTTAGCGGAAAATTAAAAAAATGTAAAAATTATGTCTTAAAACACTTATTTAAAAAAATATTGTCGAAAAATTGTTCAGAATGCCATTTTATAGCTAAGTACAAGTTTTGAAAAAAATGAATTTTTTGCCATGAAAAAAGCAATTTGGAAAAATACATTTCTGACAAAGAAACTCATTAGTAAAGCCATTTTGAATAATATTTTTTAAAGATTCGCAAGCTATTTCTATTTTAATTAGAAATCTGTGAATTTGCCATGTGCTTCAGAGGTCACTGAAATATCTCCAGGACATTATAAGCCCGATACTGTTTATTATTAATGAAGTATATACACAATTTAAATTTGAATTTTTAATTCGAACAAAAAATAAATTGATTTTTGGCAAATTATCATTGTTGATGCGTGCATCGACAGATTTCCTCATAATCGAAGAGGCCAAGAAACAATTGACTAATAATGCTAATATGTTATCAAGAGTTGTGAAACGATTTAGTAGTGTTATTATTTATCCAGGTATTTCTATCGTCTTTCTTGTATAGTTTTTTCATTGTGATAGTTATTTTACATTTTGTTGTGCGCTAACAATAATTAGAGATGCCCCAAGAAAAGCTGAATTTGCAAGAAGAAATTGAGCTAGTCTTAATATGTGGCGAGCGTTTTCATAGTTCCAGAGAAGCAGCAGATATATTCAATATTAGATATCCAAATAAGAATATCCATGAATCTACTGTGTTGCGTATTTCAAACAAATTTAAAGTTACAGGCAGCATAGAAAATCGTTACAAAATTCCACATTGGAAGCCCGTCACTAATGAAGAAGGTACCTCTGATGTTTTGTTATCGTTCACAGAAAATCCACAGATGGCACTATCAGAGAGGTGGGAACAAACTGGTGTATCTGAAAAATCTATAAGAAGAATTTTGAAGAATAATAAATTTCGTTCATACAAACCAAAATTGACCCACACCTTACTTTCGATTTCGATGCCCGCTTAGATTTTCCATTTTGGTCCCAAGGCATGATTGAAGATTTATATCTAGTGTTCTGTTGTTTATTGTTAAAACAAAATGAGCGTTCGAAATGTTTCTATGTTGAATAATAAAAAAAGTTTTCAAAATTGTTTCAGTTTTTGACAAACACATGCATCGATTAAATTAAATCAAAATATCTCGAAAACGACTGCTTGTAGAGACTTTTTCACGTAAAAGGATAGAGGAATCGATTTTTCTTCTAAAAAATGTGATACATACATGCACGACAAAGTTGTGACTCGCCAAAAGAGACAAAGACCTGTAGGCGGCGCCAAACTAAGATCAAATTTAAATTTCTCATAATAAAAATCCCCAAATACTAATTTTTGTCCAAATATCGACATTATTTTAAAATGTATTCACGAGAAACAAAATAAAAATAAATGTTCAACACCTTGTATATCAAAAATGAAGGTCTTGCGGACTCATGCTTATATGATCTTTTCACCTAAAAATAACTCAGGAATCGTCCTGTAAAATATCGGACACATATTACATAACACCCAGTATTGGTTGAATTATATGCGTTAGATGTCGAAGCGTTCGCACAACTTTGCGACGTCTGGACTGAAATGTCTGGTGTAGACTCTCATGCTCGGTTTCCATGTTTGTCAATTCAGTGAATTATCAAAATGATTACTAATGTGAATAAATCCGGACCACGGAGGTAAAGGACACCATGTCGATGTTTTTGGATATGAACATAGTATCCTTCACATAAATATTTTCAATGAAGAGATCACCTTATTTTGTATTTTGTTGAATCGACATTTTATTGAATTTATCAATTCGACATAAATACTTGTTTGAATGAATATGTTTTTTAGAGCAATCATCAAATTTTGTAGATCTGGTTATTTGATTCAACAAAATAAATATATGTTTTAAACAACATTTCTGCCAAAACGAGTTATGAATAGAGTTGGTCGAACAAGATATTTGGTTCATGCAAATTCGTTTGAGTTGATTGAAACTTTAAATTTGATCAAAAAACAATAATTAATTTTAGTCATTTTGAGATTATATTTTGTCGTGCATATACGACACTTTTATTTGTTTGATTCAAATCAATTTTATTTGATTCAACAATTTGTTTTTTCTGTGCATCTCTGGGAATCTTCCATATATAGTCTTTCTTTTCCTCAATATTTGGTATACCTTTGCATATATCTATTTTCTGAAAAAACTATAGTATTCGAAATGTTCTTCTTGAAAAAGCAGAAACAACTTGACAAGTGACGTAGTTTTTAAACTATCAGCCGACGTGCACAGACAATCTAGTGACGATATTTTTTTTTTTTTTTTTTTTTAATGGCTTCGACATTTCTCATCCGGCCAGTCATAAGTTGAGTATTTTTTATGTATCATTTCATGAGTGTTCTGGGTAGGCCTTAGTTTACTAACGTCAATAGATCCATAGTAGGTAGCACCTTTAATTTGAACAAGCAACAGTGAAAATCGTCGAGGATATCTCTGGAGACTAGAATTTAACATTTAATCTCTACAATTTATAGAAAATTTCTGCCCTGGCCGAATTCGAACTCACGACCTTTCGATCATGAGTCGGACGCTAACCCACCGCGCCAATCCCCCCATAGTGACGATATGTTCGTCTACATTTGTGCTAACTTTCCTCGTAATACTTTTTAATGTATCTCATCCAAAATTTCACCTCATACATTTATCTATGTTTCTGACTGTTCTTTTGTTATTCGACTTGCTCATTCACGAGAGAAGATATTAAGTTCTGACATAACTTGATCTTTAAATAAGATCTCAAGTAGTTATTTGTGTAGAAAATCCATTTAAACTACTTAATCAAATGAGATCAGTTAAATTAATTATTCCAGTTCTAGGATATTTCTGGAGAACAGGATCTATTTACAAGTGTTAATAAAACTCACAGTCGTTATTAGGGGCAATCAATCTATTCTTGTACACATACAACCAACCTGTACTAAATATGTTAGGGAAAATAAACAGAAAACAGTGCAAATTACCGCCAGCAATGAACTGAATTATCCTTCATTTCATCTCCCTTGTTGTGTCTATTGAAAATCTGCTGATTTATGCTTCTTGTTGGTGGGATGTAAAATGATTGACATAATAGAGAAAACCTTGAAAGATAATTATGTCGTCTGCGGTAGAAATGATGTGACTAATGATTCCCGCCATGACCTAACTGAATACTGGTTTTTGAAAAAGTTTTATTTTTATGTATAAACTGTGCCAGAGAAGGAATATTTGTAAGAACAATTCGGAATATAATTTTTTTTAAACCAAACAAAATCGAAAATGTTAATATAATAACACGATTTTTCTCACATGGAAATATACGTACCTAATTGTAACATATACTCGAAAAAAAAGAAAAAAAAAGTAGGATACATTTTGTCGAAATGAAAGTCTTTCACGGATACCCCTGAATTTTTTTTTCGATGTGGGTACTGAGGAGATAAATATGAATATGTTGGAAAATCCATGAAAGGGCTGGCATGAACTTGAGGCACGTTGCAATAAAAATAGGTGTGTGCAGTTCACAATGAAATTGATATGGTGTAAAAAATTCCTCAGAAGAAAACTGCACAAATTTCACATATTCCTAACATAGATGAGATGTTGAATGATGTTAATAATAATTTACCCATTCCATAAACCTTTGAAATATGAATTTCAAATTCAAATAAAGGAAAAGAAAAGTCTGCTTGTTGATAAGTTGTATTTATCAAAAAACATAGACATTCAGAACCAAATTCAATGAATGGTTCGATGAGTCGGTGACATCATTTTGACAAACAATCTTGGAAGGGCTTCCCAAGGATTGAAGAATCCAACAGGTGGGGAAGTAATAGTGTAAAATTTAAATCTCAATAACTATCCTACGAAAATATTCAATATATTCTAATTCCAAATATATTTTCAGGAAAGGAAAGGGATCAGTGGATGGTTTAAATCTATCTTTTATAGCAGGAACTTAATACTGAGAACCTCGGCATTTCCATGATTTACGTAACAAATTCATGAGGTGGCCTTCGTTATTGAATACAAATTCAAAAAATATAGATAGTTGGTATCTTATGAAATAAACAAAAAAAGTGTGAAAAGATATTTTGTTTCGGCATTCAACAAATTTGCATATTTATCGCAACTTTTTCAGTGTGGTTAAAAAAATGGAAATAACTTTTTCAGTGTGGTTACAAAAATGGAAATCTGTTATCAGAAGTCATAAATGACATATTACAGGCAATAGATTAATCAACAGCAGTCATAGTCCTATTCACCTAACTGATTTTTTATTAATTTAATGTGGTAGATGTATGCCCGATTGGAGTGAGATTTATCGAATTTACCAGAATATATTAGAGCCCATACTAAATTGTTATATATATATATATATATATATATATATATATATATATATATATATTTTTTTTTTTCAGTCACGCTTCAACCATGTGGTAATTATTGTGCCGTTTCAAATTTTAAAGTGTTAATTTAATACTAAAACAATTTAGAGTGCCATTGTTTAGTTTTATAATATTACAGTAGTGGTCATAGTGATATGATTTTGAAAAGTCCTCAAACACGAAATGGTGTTTGTTCGTTCTTCAAACTCACCTTACTTGTCTTGTAAAAAATAAACTTTTCAGCTTGACTAAATAAAGAAAGAGTATTACTTTTCTATGGCATTATTTGACTGCAACTAGGAATAGTCCTTTCTACAAAGTTTTTTCAAATTAATAGTTATTTTATATATATATATATATATATATATATATATATATATATATATATATATATAGGGGTATTATAGTTTTTGTCATGAATATAATCATGGATAAAATCAGATGAAATCAGTTGTATTGCAAGACGTAGAAGGAATAGAAAATGATACTTTCCAGAACAGTGAAAAACAGTTAAAAACGGTCACATGTTCAATAACTCTTACTTGCAGAATACCACAAATATATTCATTCTCATTAAAATAGGAAGGTCTCCCCATCTCCTTGGTTCGTCATTGAAGTATTTTGTTATTTACTACTGTTTTGACTTCAGTAATTTTATATCAGTAGTTTTTTGCCGTCATTAGTATTGTTATTGTTTACACAGTTGCGATAATGGTATTTGTGGAACTGCTGTCGTGCTACCTACCAAGGTGGAACCTTTGAACGTTGTCCGGTCATTGAAATGAATTCCTAATTTCGTTCAAATTTCGAGACAAAATATCTAAAAATGTGTATAGTGAAAATTGCAGCAAGTAGAGAGGAAAAGTGGGTGGAATATCTAGGAATTGACCATATTATTTTGAGAGACTATAAGAAAGAATTGCAATCAACGAAACATTACAATTCGAGTTATTGACAGAAATCGATTATTTACTATTCATAGAGCCAATATGCCATAATTTGTTTTTCGGGAAGAAATCAATTTTCTGTTCACGATGAAATGTTTGAAATACTACACGATAAAATATTTGAAATACCACAATTGTATGTTCTGAATACATCTTGGACTAACGAAGGGAATGACTTTTTTCAATAATTACAAACTTGAAAAGACTGTCAAAATACAAAACCAACATTATGCTTGATATAGGTACATGACACCTCACGCTTATGGTGTATTGATTTCTGATTGGGTGCTGGTTAATAACTTCTCATTCTATTTGTACGGTGTAAGCTCGAAAGATAAAATCTGTCAAAGTGGGTTCTACAACTATCTCAACTTTGAAAACACCCTGTGTATAAACTACATCAGGGTCACAGTCAAATTATTTCTTCTTTATGCAAAAGGTCAAAAGTACACTTTCGTTTCTTTCGAGCTTTCGGAAAATGGGTACTTTCTTTCACAATAAGTTGTCATTATCAGACTGAAAAATAAAGACCAATCCGAAAAATTATAAAAATTTAATGATTTTTTGTTATCGATTTGAAGTTTCAAACACCTGCTTACAGCTTTGATGTAACTTATATAAATTTTTACGGTAATTTCAACTTTGAGAACATGCAAAACTGTAATATTGCCTTGTTCAAGTTTTGATAAATAAGAGTGAATTCTGCTCAGGCTATTAATTCGGACAGTTACCTTATTGATTCATATGAATCATGCCAATAAATGTCTTTTTATATGGTAATTTCCATTACTAGGACTCTGTAATCCCATTCCATTGTGTTTCGGTAAAATACCTGTATTAAAATCATCTTTGTGTAAAATTATTCGATCCTTTAACGTCCTCGAGGTTTGTTCTATACACGTACCTTCGGGTGCCAATTTTTCATTGTGATATAGTGACAATATAAAATATAATTTTGTCTTAAAAACTAGTCAACACCAAAGACAAACCCAATCCTTTAGACAATTCTGGTATATACGAAATTATTCATTTTAAACCATCGTGCAACGCTAAATATATCGGCCAAAGTGAACGTAAAATTAGTACTAGAGCAAGAGAACACACAAATATCCTAGACAAATATAAAGAAAAATTCACATCCCACCCATTCGAAACAATCAATTCTTGCAGTTCTTTTGCCGACCATGTGGTTAACACCAACCACTATTTTGATCCTTGTAAAGATATAAGAATTCTTCACATTGCTAACAAGGGTTCCCAAATGAATTGTCTAGAAATTTTCTAAATCAATTCTTCCTTTTTTTTTAATTTTTTTTATTGAGCAAACCGCATCAGCCAATTGGCTATTAGCGGCAAAATATTTACAATTATTACAATTTGTTATATTTTGAACAGGATGTTTGATTCTCGGAAGAATGTAATAATATTGTCTGTTGTGCATTCGTTGAAGATTTTGCTAAAATCACTGGGAAACCGTTATTGAACTGCGAAAAGAGGACACTCATCCACTAAGATGTGCTTTATTGTTAGTGGCACTTCACATAAAAAACATTCTGGTTGAGGTTCCTTTGTAAGTAGGTGTTCATGTGTAAGGCGTGTATGACATAGACGAAGTCGAGTGATGACTACTTGATGGAAGCGGCTGGATGAGCCAATTCTTCCTTGAAAGACCCCTCTACGACTTCTTTGAATGAACAGATTAAATTTGACTGCAATAAATTCTTCGATTCTTTAAACTTCCAGTCCGAGTTGACATCCACAGCTTGGTACTTCTCCTTCACCCTTTTGTTCCACCCTACATTTTAGTTTCATCCCCATAATAATAGATGTCTCCCTATCATGTCATTCAACAATTATAGGCAAGATTGCCTTATTATACCTTAGAACGCTAACTTTTCTCCTCGGTTCTCTTCTGTCAATTAACATTTAGATATAAAAATATAAAAAAGTCGAGCTTATTCAAAATGCAAACTATGATCTGTAAAGAATTACCATGCCTCTTCTATAGGCAGTGGTATAGTTCTATCCCATCTACTGGTCAGGATGTGTCAAGGCTATAATGCTTTATGACCATAATATATGTTAATTTTTAAGTGGTTATTCCTTCCTTCACAATGTAAGTATTCACAACCATACCTTTCCTCTGATATAAATTGATGGATCTATATGTTAAACTTATCCCTCCTTCTTAGATTTTCAAGTATCAGCTGAAGATGAAGCTTTAAAGCTCCGAAACATGTCCTTATTTCAATTAAGTTCGTGGAGATGATTTGGAATATTTAATTTCATGAATCATCCACTCCACTTTGAGCACAATGGCCTTCTACCTTCGTTTAAAATATTATTTCATTGGTTCATACTAATACTTTGTTATGCTAATTAGTTTGTAATATGTAGCATTTTTTTCTCGTTTCTTGTGTAGTCGATTGTGTAGTATTGTTTTCATGTTGTAAATTTTGTTTTGACGGTTGAAGCTAATCGAAAGCTCATACACTAGAGAATCAAATATTCGACGTATCGTCGGCCGAGAGGAATATTGAAATTAATTCTTAAAACGTACATAATTAACTACATAGTTGTTATTTGAGCGCCCATTCGTAAACCGAAAATCTGTTTATAACTTTTATAAAGGCAATATATCGACAAAAAAAAAATTATTCCAAGTGTCATTTTTCATTGTTTACCAATTATGTGACAGGCCTATCATTATTCAATCATTTTTATTGTTTTCCATTGACTTCAGCACTATATTCGTCGAAGATAACATACATTCCACACAATCTGTAGAGTTTGACTATGAAGTGTCGGGCAATATATTCTCACAAAACGAAAGGAAGTTGTTTCAGGAAATGCGTTAGATTTATTATCATGGTTTCCTATTTTGGTGTTGTCGATAATACGGCTTATTTGGTATTTCCATCATTCTGAATAACAACTAGTTTTTTGCTGTGATAAGGAAACCAAAACAATAATATTAATGACGTTCGATGAAAGGAATTAATTACTTGGATGCGCAACATCGATGCAATCAGTTTATAAATGAGGGTGGTGGAGTTTAATATCTTCTCAACTGAGCGATTCTTAAAATTTCATTGTAATTTCCACGGGATCAAGATTTCAACTTCAACATTCTGGGGTGGCGGATGAGTTTGGTATCTGAGGGCCAGAAACGATTCGCGGTCAGATCAATCGAGGAAACAGAAGTACATTGAATATAAATGAAATATTAAAAACTTTTCAAGAACAAGCCTTCATTGAACGTACTGAATCAATGACAGCATTTCATATAAATTCGGTCTCTCTGAATTGCAAATAATCGACAACAAATTCATTGTACGAACAGTAACATATAAAACCAATCAACAAAGAACAAAGTTAAAAAATAGTGGATACAGTGTTCCATATATGGAGGATTGTGATCATACATGAACCAAATTCAAAGAAGCTCCCTGCATTTTGTTAAACAGATATGTAATATAAGAAATAAAGTGCACAAAGTCATCTTCACAAAAAAATCAATATAAATTGAACCCAATTGGTAGACCACAGGCGAGAAACAACTACTTTCCTAGCAAATACCACGCAGAACGTTGAATGATATTCACCTGAAAATCCATGCAAACTTCCATATAAATGGATATTGATTGCCAATGTTTCTTTCTGATAAGCTCGGCCAGAGCTCTCAGGATCTCTGGCTGGTGACTACTCCGTACTGATGAGGGGCGAAAAAGCCTGGAACCGGTATGCGGATTGTTAGGCTGACCCGACATAAAATAAACATAATCGAGCTTATCAGAAAGAAACATTTGCAATCAATATCCATTTATATGGAAGTTTGCATGGATTTTCAGGTGAATATCATTTCAACGTTCTGCGTGGTATTTGCTATGAAAGTAGTTATTTTTCGCCTGTGGTCTACCAATTGGGTTTCAATGTATATTGAATCTTTTGTAAAGATGACTTTGTGCACTTTATTTCTTATTTTATTCCACTTTTTTCTTTAGGATATGTAATATATCATACTATGGAGCCAACACTGACGTCCCTGCTGCCAAAATATGTGAAACTAGATACATTTCTTACCAAATATATGCTGTGTGTCAGATTTTCGCAAGTAATGGTCAAAAAACACCTACCATAATGATAGCGAATTCAATTTGAAATTATCGATTAACTTGGGTTTGGGAGAGGGAGCAGAAGTGATTCCCGAAACTTTGAATATTATTTTGTTGTTGATTATTTCAAAGGGTACGTTACTGAATTGAAACTTCGAATGTTAACACACAGTAATATATCAAGGCAAATTGTATTGATATGCGCTACTTTTTTTCCATCTTGAAGGGGAGAAACCCAAAAAAATTTAAAGCTATATTGCTATACCTCCCCAAAAAACATATATGCGTTATTTATCTGTCGTGGTGAACCTTATTTTGTAAAATTCGTATATAGTTTAGGATCTGTTGCGGTTTACAAGCACTTGACATCAGAAGAGATGAATGCAGCATCCAAAAAATATATCCCAGTTTGTATGTAACATATCCTAACACACCTCATAAGAATGGGATAAAAAATGTCATACACACCACTGACACCACGGGTATACACAATGTTTTGTTGTGTTTTTCGATATATATGGGATCAACTGACGTATGATATTGCGTATTAACACGCATTTGGCGTCAGATGGCGCAATAACATGTCAACAACCGACACATCACAACAATTTGAAACTATATATGGAAGATATTATTCATAACACGTGGTTATCAACGTTTGTGTAAGCAGGTATTTTTTTGGATTTTTTTTATTGGGTATAACACTTAGGGGAAACCTCCAACATCATTTTACTTTATACTGTACATTGGAATTGTGTATAGTTCATCCATTATCAATTGCAGAAGCATGAAAAACAAGTTTCCCCAGTCTTGAGGCGGAATCCTTCGAGCAGCAGAGGCCGAGATAACTCATTTTATTCGAGTATTTAAATATTTTAAAAATACGTCAAAATAAAAAAATATGGTATAAACGAAGAAGTATGTATTAATAGGCAATCGGATCATCATAATTTCATTTTCCGATGGTCGAAAAAAAGCAATATTTTTCATCAAAACACAACACAACTATAGAATATTTTGAAACCTATTTTGATCCTAGACCAGAGACGCTACTGGCTTTTATTCATTACGACCTCCTGAAACACCTATATAACTGGTGATTTATTAGTCTCAACGTATCCTACAAGCATTATCATTGGCTTGCGGTCCGTTTTGATTGGCTGCTGGAGAACTAGACAGCTGTCACTCAAACCCACGTTGACTATCGGCTCTTTTGATCTTCCGTTCGCCGACGCAGAATGTTTGGGGAGAAGTAACTTTTTTTTTTGGTTCCTTTTTTTCCTACATACGCCGTGTTAGCGAAGAAGTTTTGTTTTTTCCCCCTATAGAATTTGCTTCTGAAATTTAAAAAAAAATTTGGTTAAATTTTATTTTTGCATAGAATGATATAATTCATTTTTTTTTTTATTTTTGGTTTTCCTTCCCTTTGATGCCTTTCTCACAGTTCCCCAAACCTGGTTTTAAAAAATAAGTACAATAATTTTGAATCTCTTTTTTGGGTTACAAATTTCATATTTTCATTATTACTTTTTCTCTGATTCTTGGTGAATTCAGCTGAAACGATAATCATGACATTTCTTCGTTATTGTTACAATTCCGAACAACTCAATTCATAGTTCGGAAAGAAATCGAAGTTGGAGAGATCATTGAAAATATGATATTAAGAAAATGTCCTGACCATATGGACTGAAAGCTGAAACTTTTAAAATAGTTAAAGAATACATTGTACTTCGTTTAAATTTATAATTAACAAGGAAAATAGATCAGGAATATTCTTCATGTGATAAAAAAACAGTCTACAAATCCGGTAGTAAGAAAACCGTTGAGAACTTCAGACCTATTTTCACATATAGGGGCCCCTTTTCCCGGAGTTTTTAAAAAAAAATTAAAAAAAGGGGAATAGTTCCCCCCGAGAATTTTCTTTTTTGGGCAGGCTGAGCCAACAGCCAAAAATGTTTTTAAAAAAAAAGCCTTTGATACGGCCCAAAAAAAAAATTCCCCGGAACTCTAGAGAAGGCCTTTTTTCGGCCCCATATCCTATGACCCAATCAACCCCCCTTCCCCTAAAAAATTTTGGGCCAAAAGGGGGGAAGAAAAAAAAATTTTTTAAAAGGTTTTTTTCCCTTTTTTAAGGATTAAAAATTTAATAAAAGGGGAATTCAGGTAAAAAAATTTTTTGGGGAAAATTTAACTTAATCCATTTAAATACTCCCCCGAATATTAATAACGGTTTTGAAAAGCCAAAAAGTTTGGTTTAAAATGTCGTAAATTTTAATTTCCCCAGTTTTGGTTTTAGGTTTTCTCATGGGGACGGGGAAGCCTTTAACCTTTGGCTGGTTGACCCCCCGCATGATGAGGGCCAAGAAGCCTGAAACCGGTATGCGGATTGTTGGGGAAACCCCCGACAAATTAAAACATAATCGGTTTTATCAGAAAGAAACATTTGGCATTCAATGTCCATTGATATTATATGGAAGTATGCATGGATTTTCAGGTGAATATCCAAAGTTTTTGGGGTTTTTTGCCGGGGAAAGTGGGCACCGAGATCTACCATTTTCTGGTTCAATTTTATATTGAATCCTTTATGTGAAGAAAACCGTTTAATTCGATTTTTTCTACTTACCTAGAAAAAAGACAGAACAGGAGAAACATAGCAGACGAAAAGAGTACAGCCACCACTATGGCTTTCGGAGTTTGCCGATGAACAGTACTTGGTCTTATTCAACATTCATATCAATGATATTTTCAAACACGATATTGCTGCTGATAAAGTTGCTTTTGCTGACGACACAGCGGTACTTTATCATTTGGATATTTGGTCCCAACTGAAAAATATAGTTGAAGTAGTATATAACACAAATAGTCGAATGGTTCTACAGCAAAACTCTAACCATAAACTCCGATAAAACATTTTTCATGCCTCCATATGATTCATTACGATTTGATGTTTCGAATTCAATTACTATGAAAATACAACTAATCTTAATAATATTTCGGAATCCTCCTTGACTGCCACATGAGACGGATCTTCCATATAGAACATATACTGAAAAAAGTAAGATCTCTTATATTCATATTCAAATTTAACATCACATCAGACAGACGCATGGTAGTATAGCTTGGGGGGTGGGGAGTTACAAAGAATATTTGAAAAAATTATAATATGGAAAATACCTCAGATACCCAACCGATACTTTGTAAGATGATATCAAAGTATTCAACATACGAAAATAATTTTTCCAGGGTTATGTTATAAACCATTTCAAAAAAACAAAAATTGTCTTAAACAAATAACTTACGAATACAATATAAGACATAAAACTAAAACAACAGCAATTCCTGAAGTGAAAAAAATTTACCACAAAATGTTTCAGCTACCTCATTCCCATAGTGTATGCAGAAATCCATTTGGATATAACACAGCTACGCTGTCTCGGATTAATTAAGAAAAAAATCAAAATCTGTCTTTATTCAACCCGCAGGTGCAAAATACACGATTTAATCAACAGAAAAAAATCTCATCATTCCCAAAACATGTCATGAATCTAATGATAATTATGAATAATTTGTTATATAAATATTGTTTGTGTATTCGAGTATGTAATTGTAAATTCTGGCTATTTTACCCGCGAACAGAGATTTAGCCCTTTGTGGGCTACCTATATTTAACAATACTAAACTATGATATATGAACAAATATTGTGAATCAATACAATGTTATTTTATATAAACCTGAATATAATTCTATAAATCACTTATTACTCATGTAACAACAACTCATTTAAACATATTTTTTCTTTGGTTTCTTGACCACATATATATTTTCTTCAAATTCTCGGAATAAAGGTCTGATTCAGTCAATTCATATAATTTTTTAACGACGTTTCGACATGGATTTGTCATCATCGGTTAAAACACTAAAAAAAAAATATGGAGTTTGAGACATATTTAACTTAACACAATATTGAAATGTATGCACTAAAATAATTTTTGAAAAACATATGGTTCGAAATATAACACGTTATTTAACTCAATATAAAAATATTTGTAACATTTATTAGTATCCACTTACAAATTATTTTATTTGAGTTTTGCGTTCGCATCGTACGAATGTTATTGTGGGAGTGTGACCTGCGTCGAAGAAAGGAAGAAAGGAAGAAAGGAAGAAAGGAAGAAAGGAAGAAAGGAAGAAAGGAAGAAAGGAAGAAAGGAAGAAAGGAAGAAAGGAAGAAAGGAAGAAAGGAAGAAAGGAAGAAAGGAAGAAAGGAAGAAAGGAAGAAAGGAAGAAAGGAAGAAAGGAAGAAAGGAAGAAAGGAAGAAAGGAAGAAAGGAAGAAAGGAAGAAAGGAAGAAAGGAAGAAAGGAAGAAAGGAAGAAAGGAAGAAAGGAAGAAAGGAAGAAAGGAAGAAAGGAAGAAAGGAAGAAAGGAAGAAAGGAAGAAAGGAAGAAAGGAAGAAAGGAAGAAAGGAAGAAAGGAAGAAAGGAAGAAAGGAAGAAAGGAAGAAAGGAAGAAAGGAAGAAAGGAAGAAAGGAAGAAAGGAAGAAAGGAAGAAAGGAAGAAAGGAAGAAAGGAAGAAAGGAAGAAAGGAAGAAAGGAAGAAAGGAAGAAAGGAAGAAAGGAAGAAAGGAAGAAAGGAAGAAAGGAAGAAAGGAAGAAAGGAAGAAAGGAAGAAAGGAAGAAAGGAAGAAAGGAAGAAAGGAAGAAAGGAAGAAAGGAAGAAAGGAAGAAAGGAAGAAAGGAAGAAAGGAAGAAAGGAAGAAAGGAAGAAAGGAAGAAAGGAAGAAAGGAAGAAAGGAAGAAAGGAAGAAAGGAAGAAAGGAAGAAAGGAAGAAAGGAAGAAAGGAAGAAAGGAAGAAAGGAAGAAAGGAAGAAAGGAAGAAAGGAAGAAAGGAAGAAAGGAAGAAAGGAAGAAAGGAAGAAAGGAAGAAAGGAAGAAAGGAAGAAAGGAAGAAAGGAAGAAAGGAAGAAAGGAAGAAAGGAAGAAAGGAAGAAAGGAAGAAAGGAAGAAAGGAAGAAAGGAAGAAAGGAAGAAAGGAAGAAAGGAAGAAAGGAAGAAAGGAAAGAAAGGAAAAAAGGAAGGAAAGGAAGAAAGGAAGAAAGGAAGAAAGGAAGAAAGGAAGAAAGGAAGAAAGGAAGAAAGGAAGAAAGGAAGAAAGGAAGAAAGGAAGAAAGGAAGAAAGGAAGAAAGGAAGAAAGGAAGAAAGGAAGAAAGGAAGAAAGGAAGAAAGGAAGAAAGGAAGAAAGGAAGAAAGGAAGAAAGGAAGAAAGGAAGAAAGGAAGAAAGGAAGAAAGGAAGAAAGGAAGAAAGGAAGAAAGGAAGAAAGGAAGAAAGGAAGAAAGGAAGAAAGGAAGAAAGGAAGAAAGGAAGAAAGGAAGAAAGGAAGAAAGGAAGAAAGGAAGAAAGGAAGAAAGGAAGAAAGGAAGAAAGGAAGAAAGGAAGAAAGGAAGAAAGGAAGAAAGGAAGAAAGGAAGAAAGGAAGAAAGGAAGAAAGGAAGAAAGGAAGAAAGGAAGAAAGGAAGAAAGGAAGAAAAGGAAGAAAGGAAGAAAGGAAGAAAAAGGGAAAAAAGGAAGAAAGGAAGAAAGGAAGAAAGAAGAAAGGAAGAAAGGAAGAAAGGAAGAAAGGAAGAAAGGAAGAAAGGAAGAAAGGAAGAAAGGAAGAAAGGAAGAAAGGAAGAAAAGGAAGAAAGGAAGAAAGGAAGAAAAGGAAGAAAGGAAGAAAGGAAGAAAGGAAGAAAGGAAGAAAGGAAGAAAGGAAGAAAGGAAGAAAGGAAGAAAGGAAGAAAGGAAGAAAGGAAGAAAGGAAGAAAGGAAGAAAGGAAGAAAGGAAGAAAGGAAGAAAGGAGGAAAGGAGGAAAGGAGGAAAGGAGGAAAGGAGGAAAGGAGGAAAGGAGGAAAGGAGGAAAGGAAAAGGAGAAAGGAGGAAAGGAGGAAAGGAGGAAAGGAGGAAAGGAAGATAGGAAGAAAGGAAGAAAGGAAGAAAGGAAGAAAGGAAGAAAGGAAGAAAGGAAGAAAGGAAGAAAGGAAGAAAGGAAGAAAGGAAGAAAGGAAGAAAGGAAGAAAGGAAGAAAGGAAGAAAAGAAGAAAGGAAGAAAGGAAGAAAGGAAGAAAAGAAAAAGGAAGAAAGAAAGAAAGGAAGAAAGGAAGAAAGGAAAAAAAGGAAGAAAGGAAGAAAGGAAGAAAGGAAGAAAGGAAGAAAGGAAGAAAGGAAAAAAAGGAAGAAAGGAAGAAAGGAAGAAAGGAAGAAAGGAAGAAAGGAAGAAAGGAAGCAAGGAAGAAAGGAAGAAAGGAAGAAAGGAAGAAAGGAAGAAAGGAAGAAAGGAAGAAAGGAAGAAAGGAAGAAAGGAAGAAAGGAAGAAAGGAAGAAAGGAAGAAAGGAAGAAAGGAAGAAAGGAAGAAAGGAAGAAAGGAAGAAAGGAAGAAAGGAAGAAAGGAAGAAAGGAAGAAAAAGAAAGGAAGAAAGGAAGAAAGGAAGAAAGGAAGAAAGGAAGAAAGGAAGAAAGGAAGAAAGGAAGAAAGGAAGAAAGGAAGAAAGGAAGAAAGGAAGAAAGGAAGAAAGAGAAAGGAGAAAGGAAGAAAGGAAGAAAGGGAAAGGAAAAGGAAGAAAGGAAGAAAGGAAGAAAGGAAGAAAGGAAGAAAGGAAGAAAGGAATCCAAGAGTAAGAACATTCCTTGAATTGATACATATTAAAAAAGACCCCAATAGCATTGACAATAGAAATGATATCAAAAACTTAAGCCAGATTTATAACAACCTCTTTTAACTTTGTTTATAGTAATCATAATGAAAACTGATCTTTACATGCTGCCAAAAAAATACAGTCCGGCTCATATATTAGAACTCAATATAAACAATCCCATGTACCTACTTATGAAGAGTGTAAAAATGCATGAAAGGTAAACAAACCATTCCCGATAACTTCGACGCAGGTCACACTCCCACAATAACATTCGTACGATGCGAACGCAAAACTCAAATAAAATAATTTGTAAGTGAATACTAATAAATGTTACAAATATTTTTATATTGAGTTAAATAACGTGTTATATTTCGAACCATATGTTTTTCAAGAATTATTTTAGTGCATACATTTCAATATTGTGTCAAGATAAATATGTCTCAAACTCCATATTTTTAATTTTAGTGTTTAACCTGATGATGACAAATACCATGTCGAAACGTCGTTAAGGAAAATTATATGAATTGACTGAATCAGACCTTTATTCCGAGAATTTGAAGAAAATATATATATATATATATATATATATATATATATATATATATATAGGGGAGTCAGAATAAGACCGACAAACTCCAACTACAGATTCTCAAGTTGAGTTGCTATCAAGGTATGTCCTCTGAGATACAGGGTGTCGAAAATACGAAAAAAATTAAGATTTAATTTGTTTTCTCAAAATTCCTGAAGCAAAAAATTTTAAACACGGTATACTAATCGAAGTTTATCAACGTGCTAATTTGAAGTTATAATTTTTTATTTACATAAACCAGTGGCGTAGTTACGATGGTATGTGGTCATATGTTCTTTCATATTTTCTTGGGACGAGTGAATGGACAAATGAGCGTTTGACATCAGTTTGGCTCATCGATACTCAATCTAAAAGTCATAACATTCCATGTGCCTAAAAGTAGAGGTTTCTGAGATAATTGAGAAAAACTGAAGATATGTCCTTAGTAGAGACATAATTCCCTATGTGCAATAATCGCATAATGTTAGTTCCTTATAACATATCGGAATATGTGTCAACCTCCTGAACATTTTTAATGTTGGGGGAATCGGAAACATAGTACGGGTGAGTCAGAATAAGACTGATAACTCCATTTTTTCATTCATCATATTATTTGATCGAATCGCGGATTCACTGATATGTTACAATACTCTCTTACATATGATTGTTTCGACAGATCAACTGATGAACAAACCCAACCTCAAATTCATAATACTCCACTTAGATAAGAGTTAAAGTCTGAAATAATGTTTGCGAAAAACTGAAGCTAAGTACTCTCAATTTGTTGAAGTTTATGTTGGAGTATCATTATCAAAGCCATTTCTGATTGAATTATCTAGGAAAATATTATCCATGTTTTGCTGAAGAAAAATAATTATTGTGTATTAATATCTACTTAAATGATAGAAACGGTTTAGTGGGTACACTACATAGAAACAGGGCCGCCGAGAGCTAGTGCGGGCCCCGGGAAAGCTATATGTTTCGGGCCCCCTTAAATATTGACCGTTTAAAATAATCATAGTAAACCCATATTACTCCTGATTTAAATAAAATCAAAGGCTTGATGTTCTGATCATCAAATGGAAATGCTTGAAAATCAAAATAAATATGTATTATATTAAAAATAAAAACAAGTAAAACAAAGACTGAGAGAGCTGCGTCACGGAGCTGCGCGGCAGAACTTTAACCAACCCTTTGCGTTGTGTATACAGAATACAGAGTTGGAAGTTGGAATAGCCCGTTACGTTGTGAGACATACTTTATGGTTATACTTTGCACAACTTAGCGGTCCAAGCTCCGGGTCCCCTTTGTGGCCCGGGCCCCGGGAATTTGTCCCGGCTTCCCCGCCCTCTCGTCAGGCCTGCATAGAAACAAACAAAGCATTAAACGAAATGTTCAACTGGAACACCATTTTGTTCATTACACAATTGGCATCTTCGTATCATCGACTGTCGTACGCTTTGGAATATTCCTGGTGTATCCTGTATTAACGTACATGCTACTGAAATTATTGCTGTTAAATCTTCCAGGGATTCTACAGGTGTTTCATATACTAGGGATTCAAGGTATCCCCATATAAAAAGTCTAGTGAATTTAAATCCGGAGAACGTACAGGCCAATGTATGGGACCACGTCTACCTAACCACCGATCATGGAATGTTTGATCAAGAAATTGACGAACGATTCGTTGGAAATGGGCCGGTGCACCGCCATATTGATACCACATTTTTTGACGAACCAATAGAGGTACGGCTTCAAGTAGCCCAGGTAAAACATGTTCAAGGAACACTCGGTAGTTATGTCCATTCAAAAGGCGATTTTCGATAATTCCTACCCAAATATCCACTGAAAACTTTTGTTGGTAGCCTTTTCGAAACATTCCATGCGCATTGCGGGTGTTGTTCATCCCATAAATGGCTGTTCCTACTATTGAAATATCCATCTCTTGTGAAACATGCCTCATCTGTGGAATAGAACATATCTAGGAAAGTCGTTTGCTCCTTCATACATCCTCAAAAACCATTCACAAAAAAATCTACGAGGGCCATAATCACCAGCATCTGAAGCCACCACCTCGAAATGGCGAAATGGATACAATAGTTGTTCACGTGCTACCCGACCTACTGTTGATTATGACACTTGTAACCTATACGAAATAGTCCGAGTGCTGGTAGAAGGATCTGCTGCTAATCGTTCAATCATTTGTTCTTCCGTAAATTATCTCTTCTTGTTTTCCAATGGTGTTTACTGAATTTAAAGGACCCCGTTTCCTTCAATCGTCAATGCCAGATATAAAAGTAGTGAAATGTGAATGATGTCTGTTTGGATATCTATGTTGATATAATTCAGCAGCGACTCTGGCATTTCCCCCTGTTTCACCAGAAACGAAATGCATATCTGTATATTCTTCAAATGGATAATCAATTTTGAAACGATGTTCATTGACTGAAATAATACAAACTGTTTTGGGTTACTGTCAATTATGTCTAACGTAAGTATCGATATATCAGTGTGTTTACCAGGAACATGAGAAAACCTACGTTTCTTTTTAGTTCCAAATATAATGTAAGTTTTATGCGTTGATCAGTGGTGTACTGAACAGCCTACCACAAACTAGAGGGTCTACTTTGCAACTAGTTATCACAAATCCAAAGAAATAATTTGAGTAGATATTAATACACAATAATTGTTTTTCTTCATCAAAAACATTGTTTGAATAAAATTTTCCTAGTTAATTCAATCAGAAATGGCTTTGATAATGATATTCCAACAAATTGAGAGTATTTATCTACAGTTTGTCGCAAAAATTATTTCAGACCTTAACTCTTATCTAAGTGGAGTATTATGAATTTGAAGTTGGGTTTGTTTGTCAGTTGATCTGTCGAAACAATCATATGCAAGAAAGTATGGTAACATATCAGTGAATCCACGACATCGATTCGATCAAATAATATGATGAATGAAAAAATGGAGTTATCGGTCTCATTCCGACTCACCCGTACTATGTTTCCGATTCTTCCAACATCAAAAAATGTTCAGGAGGTTGACGACACATATTCCGATAGTTGTGAGAAATTAACATTATGCGATTATTGCACATAGGAAATTATGTCTCTACTAAGGACATATCTTCAGTTTTTCTCAATTATCTGAGTACTGGCACATGGAATGTTTTGACTTTCAGGTTGAGTATCGATGAGCCAAACTGATGTCAAACGCTCATTTGTCCATTCACTTGTCCCAAGAAAATATGAAGAAACATTTGCCCACATACCATCGTAACTACGCCACTGATTTACGAAAATGAAAAATGATAACTTCAAATTAGCATGTTGATAAACCTTGATTAGTGTAACAAGTTTCAAATTTTTTCCTTCAGGAATTTTGGAGAAAACAAATTAAATCCTAATTTTTTTCGTACTTTCGACACCCTGTATCTCAGAGGGGATCCATTTTAGGACATACCTTGACAGCAACTTTTCACCTCGAAATGAGGTGAGGAATCTGTAGTAGAGGTTTGTCGGTCTTATTCTGACTCACCCTATATATATATATATATATATATATATATATATATATATATATATATATATATATATATATATATATATATATATATATATATTATATAATATATATTTATATATATATATACACTTTTTTATTGTGGTAAAAAATTTATAAATATTATTATTATTCTTTCCTCTGTAGTGATTCACCGGGCAATAAAAAACGATCAAACACAACAAAAGTCGATGAGTGAATAGGAATGAATTATCTGCAAAACAAGTTAAATTTGTTAACAATAAAACTTCTATACTATATTACGTTATTTTAGTTTCCCAAAAAAATTATATATAAAATGTTTTTCCGGGATCGTAACGTGGCAGAAATCGATCATCCATGGAATACAAAGCCATACAACTATCGGATGTTAAATATAAATATATTTCATCACATGACTTTAAAATCGTCAACAAATAAGAAAAATTAACGAATTGTTGGCAGAGTGTACACTTTAAGTAATTTACTTGATATTCTTGGTTGGATATTTCGGGATATTATAATGCAATAGTGCTGTCAATGACGTCAATGCATACGTCATTGCTTCTGAAACACAGCTTGTAGATTTATGGTGACCTAAATGTTGACATCTTCCTGGAACATTACTATGCTGCCTGTTAGGAAAAACACTGGTTAATTATTTTAATCATTTAGGTAACAGTAGTCAGTCAACTGTTATTCAACGTATTGATGTTTGAATTACAGAACCCACACATACGTGTATTGTCACAATGGATGGATATGAAATGTTGAGGAAATATAGATTGAATTGACGTTGGATGGCTCGAATATCTACTTATCGGAAAAAATACTACATGCACATATTTTTTGGCTCAGCATTTTTGCTAGATTCTTCTTCTTTCTTCTATACCGAGAGAAAAAAACGGAACACCAATTATTGGTGTGTGTCATATCCTTCCAAATTTACTTTTTTTTTTCAAATGTGTATTTTGAAATCACATAGGACAACATAAACACATTTCACAAAACTTAAAGAAACAACAAAGAATTGCTGGAGAATCAAATCACACAAATCGACTATCACATTAACAAGAGAAACCATAAACAACGTTTCATAGATTAGCGACCATTTGCAAAACGCAATGAACTACTTGAATCAGATATGTGAGAACCCAACTTGAAACAATCATAAAAACACTTAATTTTTTTTATTTCACGGGAAAAACCCCAATGCAAGATGATATTGCATACGAATTCAATCAAATAAACTGATACACTAACAATAATTAATACACTCATAATGATAAATTAAATGTACACGGATTTCTGTTAATCTTTCAAAATTTGTTCTCCCAGTCGTAGTTACTGAAGAATAAAATTACAAAAATCGACAATTACATCAACAAGCGATAATCTGGGCAACTTCCTATAGGTTAGGGACCAGTTGCAAAACGCTGTAAACCGCTTGAATCAGATATATGAGAATGTAACTTGGAACAATCATCAAAATAATTTTGTCTGTCAAAGGAAAACACCCGTTATGATGAATTACATGTATATGGATAAGTAACAAACTATAACTTTCAATGATGTTATACATGTTTAAGATACGAAACAATTTTCAATAGAAATGGTCCATTACCACGATACTTTTTCACCATATTGGAGCTGCCATCCTGAATTTATGAATTTTGACAATAAATTCATAATCTCCAACCCCGAAAATCTCCACATACCAATTTTGGATAGAATCGGACCAGAATCACAGAGATCGTCCGCCATCTTGGAGCCGCCATTTTTATTTCATGAATTTTGACAAAGAAATCATAATCTCCAACCCGAAAACCCCCACATACCAATTTGGAATGGAATCGAACCATAATTACATAACTCGTCCGCCATCTAGAAATTATGATTTTTGACATTCCATAATCTCCGATCCCGGAAACCTCCACATACCAATTTTGAATAGAATCGGACCATAATCACAAAAATCGTCCACCATACTGGAGCCGCCATCTTGAATTTGTGAATTTGAATGAAAATTCATGTTCTCCGACCCCGAAAACTTCCATATACCAATTTTGAATAGAATCGGACCATAATCACAAATTTCGTCCGCCATTTTGCAGCCGTCATGTTGAATTTTTGAATCATAATCTCCGATCCCGGAAACCCCTAGATACCGAGTTTGAATAGAATCGGACCATAATCACAAAAATTGTCCGCCATATTAAAGCCTCCATTTTGTTTTATTTTAACAAAAGTTTCATAATGCATCGTCACCGGAATTATGTACACCTGCCAAATTTCAAATCAATCGAACGATTGCAAGATTTGATTACAGACAGATGGACACCGGGAAAGGTGAAACTAAATAAAAGCTTGTAAAAAGAACAACATCTTTTCAATCGATGGCAAAGCCTATTTTGATATATGGAAGCGGAACTTGGTATTGACCTAGCATTGTCTTAACCATTCTGATTCAGCAGAATTGCCACCAGAGGCTAAATATCTACCCTTTTTTCAGGAATCCAAAAGGATAATGGAACTCATTTTGAAAGTATAGTAACTGAAGACAAACAAACTGAGAGTGAATAATGAAATCCTAATCCTCAGATAGACAGTTCAACTAGAGCTATCTGATTGATCATTGATTCGCAAAAAAAAACTAACAATTACCTGTATGCTTTGATTGTCCGGGAATTTCCAGTAAATGTGTGAATACCCAGAAGTTCAGTGATGCTTTCCTCTGCTATTTCTTTAGAATTTCTTAACAGTCTTCAATTTGCTCACAGGGCAGAAATGGAACATTGGAGAAGACAGAATACTGCAGGCTTTGAGTTTCCATAAAAAATAATATATCCTGATGTAGAACTGAATATTTTTTCTGTGGATTATAAAACACAACAAATAATTCATTAAAATGGAGAAATTGGCGAATATAGATAAGTAATACAATTATAGAGCACTCAGAAAATATGGTGAGGATGAATACAAAACAGACAAACTGAAAAAATCTGCTAGGAATTTGTCTCCCACGAATATACCCTGGATATATCAATTCGAACCTGAATCAATAATGGCATAATTTTCACGGAATATTTATGGTTCGACTGACACTTGAATATTTATTATTAATTTCAGGTAATAACTCGCCTTTGAATTGATTTGTTGAAAATATGAACAGGATGTTCATAAAATCAGATGTGGAGTCATCTGCGACTGAAAGATAAACTTTAGTCACTATCTTCCATCGTCAAGATAACCTCTTGTGGGGTATTCATGTTGAAAAGGGAAACATTCTCAATTGAATATTGAATAGAAAGATTTTTCTGTGGATTTTTCAATTCACAGAAAAATCTTTCTATTCAATATTCAATTGAGAATGTTTCTCTTTTCGCCTTTGAAATTGAAGATAACTCTTTAATAGTACTCCATTTGTTTTTGAAAGTAAACACATCATTCTATTCAAAGACGTATAAACACTGATTTTTATATATTTCATTGTAAGCTTAACAAGATTTTTATCAATTTCTCATATAGTGCTCATTTTTATCACTGTTTTTCCTATAATTTGCAAAATGTAAGAAAATAATTTCATGAACTTTTATATGGATTTCAAACAAATCTTATTTAGTCTGCCACTAATTGAACGCATTTTCATAAACGAAAAGCAAAAAACATTTATTTTGTATTACAACATAGAAGTTGGCAGTTTCATTCGCGAAACATCGATTTCTGGAATTTTGCGAATTATTTTTAAATATTATCCATTTGAATGTCCATGCCAAATCGTCTGGCGATTTTTGGCGCATTCGATAAGGATCATCTCAGCAACGTTCAGTCGATTTATATCTTTGAAAATTATAGCTTCATGTCAAACTCATTTTATTTAGCGTGATGAAAACAAGTCTGTGGTTTCGGTCGACTTTTTTATAGATTCCAGATTTTCTGATTCACTTAGTTGATTTTGAGCATCGTTTTTGAAAACAAAAAATTTTAATTTTCTCGAAATTTCCATGGATTTAAAATCGCACGCTTCATTAGACTGATAATATTCTTATTGAGTATATTTTGATGTGAATATTATTCATAGGGAAATGTTGAATCTCAAAGTCAGTGTTCGACCTAAGACGTTTCCTACATCTTTAAGGTTATAATTATAATAATATAAAAAAATTCAATTCTGTAACCATCTTTACACACAAGATGACCATTAGAGATAAGTTACTTTTCTCCTTGCATGGATTACTACAAATACCCACTTAATTTGGGTTCGTTTCAACAAATTAATAATGTTCTCCATCTCACAAGCTTTTTATAATGCACTGAAGATGAAGATAACAATCTTCGAAATGTATACATATGTATCATAATATTACATCATATTATGTGGAGCAAGACTTTGAGATTCAACCCTTCCCTACCTCCAGAACTATACTTGGAAAAAATGGACAACTTTCAAAAATTGAATATTATTTAATAGATCTCCTGATGGGATAGATTTCTCCCACTGATTTTCGGTAAATGGGTGATATTAATCAACATAATGATAATAATCTCCCATATTTTCCTCGAAAAAGTTTAACCTGAAAATTCTACAGCACTGCCTGGAAAAAGGCGATGCAATCTGAACAAGTATGGTATCTGCAGATCCAAATTATAATTGCCAGTATTCTGTGAATTATTCATCAAATCCAGTCAGATGCAGTTTAGTCATATACCTCAAAATAATATTTTCTTTTTTATTTCAGGTGAGTAATCGATTATGGACGTTATTACCAGTAGAAGTGGTAAGTTTTAAGGCTCAAAATGTATTTATATGTGATATTTTCAAAACAAAAGTTTGCATAAATATTTCACTTTACCATAATATTATATAGGAAGATTTTTCAGTGAATTGAAAAATCCACGATAAAAATTAAGTAATTTTTTGTGAATGTCTAATAGAAAACAACTACTTCCCCGGCTAAAGCCACGCTGGACATTGAACTACATCTGATAGATATTCTGGAAGGACCCTAAGTCAAGAGAAAAAAATCTGAAATTGAAAATTTGCATTCAGATAGTTATTTGATTTTCTATTCCAGTCCTAATTAAGAACTCATATAGATGAATGAGGCAAAGAAGAATAGAAAAATCGAATTTAAACGGTTTTCTTCACATAAAGGATTCAATATAAAATTGAACCAGAGAAAGGTAGATCTCAGGTGAAAAACAACTACTTTCCTGGCAAATACCACGCAGAACGTTGAATGATATTCACCTTGAAATTCAGCATGCTTCATAAAATATCAATGGACATTGAATGCAAATGTTTTTTCTGATAAGCTCGATTATGTTTATTTAGTTGTTCACTAACAATCCGCATACCGGTTTCAGGCTTCTTGGCCCTCATCAGTACGGAGTACCGGTATGCGGATTGTTGGTGAAAGACTAAATTAAAACATAATCACTTATCAGAAAGACATTTGCATTCAATTCCATGATATTATGAAGATCATGAATTTTCAGTGAATATCATTCAACGTCGGATGCAGAAAAGATTGTTTTCACCGAATCTCCTCTCTGGTTCAATTTTATATTAATCCTTTATGTAGAAAATCGTTTAATTCGATTTTCTATTCATTCCACTTCACATGGCAATTATCTCTCACTATATGCTAGACGGGCTTGCCACTCCTACGAGAAGGAATCTTTTATTTAGAAACCTATCGAGGTGGGAGATTTTCGGAGTGTTTCTTTCTGTCACTAGGTACCGCCAGTTAAAGTTTATCTTTTCCGGCGTACCTATAGGTGTTACAAGATCGATGATGGTTTGTTTACGTTGTGTCTCACTTCAGCCAGAGTTCTTTGGACTTTTGGCTGGTTGACTACTCCGTACTGATGAGGGCCAAGAAGCCTGAAACCGGTATGCGGATTGTTAGGTGAACACGACTTAAATTAAAACATAATCGAGCTTATCAGAAAGAAACATTTGCATTCAATGTCCATTGATATTTTATGGAAGTATGCATGGATTTTCAGGTGAATATCATTCAACGTTCTGCGTGGTATTTGCCAGGAAAGTAGTTGTTTTCACCTGAGATCTACCTTTCTCTGGTTCAATTTTATATTGAATCCTTTATGTGAAGAAACCGTTTAAATTCGATTTTTCTATTCATTCCACTTCACATGGCAATTATCTCTCACTATATGCTAGACGGGCTTGCCACTCCTACTGAGAAGGAATCTTTTATTTAGAAACCTATCGAGGTGGGAGATTTTCGGAGTGTTTCTTTCTGTCACTAGGTACCGCCAGTTAAAGTTTATCTTTTCCGGCGTACCTATAGGTGTTACAAGATCGATGATGGTTTGTTTACGTTGTGTCTCACTTCAGCCAGAGTTCTTTTGGGCTTTTGGCTGGTTGACTACTCCGTACTGATGAGGGCCAAGAAGCCTGAAACCCGGTATGCGGATTGTTAGGGGAACACGACTTAAATTAAACATAATCGAGCTTATCAGAAAGAAACATTTGCATTCAATGTCCATTGATATTTTATGGAAGTATGCATGGATTTTCAGGTGAATATCATTCAACGTTCTGCGTGGTATTTGCCAGGAAAGTAGTTGTTTTCACCTGAGATCTACCTTTCTCTGGTTTTAATTTTATATTGAATCCTTTATTTAAGAAAACCGTTTAAATTCGATTTTTCTATTCATTCCACTTCACATGGCAATTATCTCTCACTATATGCTAGACGGCTTGCCACCCTACCCGAGAAGGAATCTTTTTTTTAGAAACCTATCGAGGTGGAGATTTCGAGTGTTTCTTTCGTCACTAGGTACCGCCAGTTAAAGTTTATCTTTTTTCCGGCGTACCTATAGGTGTTACAAGATCGATGATGGTTTGTTTACGTTGTGTCTCACTTCAGCCAGAGTTCTTTGGACTTTTGGCTGGTTGACTACTCCGTACTGATGAGGGCCAAGAAGCCTGAAACCGGTATGCGGATTGTTAGGTGAACACGACTTAAATTAAACATAATCGAGCTTATCAGAAAGAAACATTTGCATTCAATGTCCATTGATATTTTATGGAAGTATGCATGGATTTTCAGGTGAATATCATTCAACGTTCTGCGTGGTATTTGCCAGGAAAGTAGTTGTTTTTCATCCTTTATGTGAAGAAAACCTTTAAATTCGATTTTTCTATTCATTCCACTTCACATGGCAATTATCTCGCAAAGAAGAATGTTTTCTAAAAGAGAATACTCACCAGAAATCATTTGTAACAATGACGCAAGGGAGTTATCGTCTTCAATACATTTTTCGTCGACGAAAATCTATTTCACGCTTTTACGATCACTCAGGAAGACCGGAAGAAATGGGAAACACATTTTCTATAGGCAATCTCACTTTGCAAAGATGGCAAAAAGTGTCTCTTCAAAAGAAATGTTTCTAATTTTTTTTCATTTTTGCAAAGTGAGATTGTCTCTAGAAAATGTGTTTCCCATTTCTTCCGGTCCTCCTGATGATCGTGGAAGCGTGAAATAGGTTTTCGTCGACAAAAATGTATTGAAGACCTAGTGAATGCGATGCCTCTTTTGCGTCATTGTTACAAATGATTTCTGGTGAGAACTCTTTTTTAGAAAACATTCTTCTTTGCCTCATTCATCTGTATGAGTTCTTAATTAAGACTGGAATAGAAAATCAAACTATCTGAATGAAAATGCAAATTTTCGAATTCAGATTTTTTTTTTGAGTTAGGGTCCTTTCAGAATATCTATCAGATGCAGTTCAATGTCCAGCGTGGCTTCGGCCGGGGAAGTAGTTGTTTTCTTTTAGAAATTCACAAAAAATAACTTCATTATTTTCGTGGACTTTTCAATTCACAGAAAAATCTTTCTATTCAATATTTATTTGAGAAGTTTTCCTTTTTCAACCTGAATACCCAGAAGAAGTTATATAGATAGTGACTTAAGTTTATCTTTCAGTCGCAGATGATTCCACATCTGATTTTATGAACATTCTGTTCATATTTTCAAACAAATCAATTACTCAGACATCTCGCATCTTTTCTTTCTCAAAATTCCGGATGTACAGTTTTCTGGGTTTTTTATCATTCATTCTCAATTAAATTCCTACCTTCTTCTGCCAATCTTCTTCAATTTCATTCCTCTTTCCTCTCTTTTATAATTATATATTGTAAAGGTTTTATGCTTTCATTCATTCCATTGCTCACCCTAATAAGCAAATGTATCTTTTATGTATCTATATGTACATACCCTATGTTTTGCCCTAATTTTTGATACCCCAGTTACCAATTTCAGTTTATTTATTACTAAATTTCATTCCATAACTTATTTTTTGAAATGGAACTCCTTACAGAGTATAGAAGAAGAATCGAATATGTGAAATCTGTTCTTGTATATATTCTGAATCTCAACTTCACTCTATTCGTCAATGTACTCTCGCCTATAATCTCTATCCATATTCATCGGATTTCCCAATTCAAAAGAGTTATTTCCACCAACCGGTCGATTGTTTCCAAGGAAAACCCGTACAATAATTTTCTGACAATTTACAGTGACCATGACCTTTCAAAGGATATTGATTTTGGTCATACGTCATAAAATGCCCCAAATATTTCAATTCAAGTACATTCAAGTACGTACGTGGGTTGGAAATATATTAGTAACGGTTATTAAAATTTGACAAATAATGTAAATTACAAAATTGTTTATGATGTGAGAATGATTACCATATAATTCGGTGGCAGAAGATTCTCTGTTGAAATTAGCATTTTCAGTGAAATCTAGCATTTAAATGTTGGCCTACTTCCTCTTGCGAGATTGATACAAAATTGCACTTCAATCGTTGACAACTATATTTAATGTACAGAATACCAATTTTGAGACAAAGCTGGATGTGATTGGCTGAGAGTATGCCATCAGCGGCATCCAGATATAGCCCTTCGTGCTCCAGAGTCCACTTCAACTGCTCGAGCAAGGGTCTTTAACAAACCTGTAGTAGATAAGTTTTATACCGTGTTAGAAGAAATTCGAGAGATGAAAAACCATCCATGCCATCGAATCTACAACGTTGACTAGCATTTCTACGTTACCCACCAAAAAACACAAAGATGTTTGCAGGAACTGGACGTAAACAGATAGCACGAGTAACATCAGCTGAAAGGAGGGAGACTACGACAGCTGTAGTTTGTATGCCTGCTTCAGGAACTTTTGTTCCACCCATGTTTATCTTCCAAAGGGTTCGTATGAAGATAGAACTAATCACCGCTAGGATCCACATGGGCATGTAATTCATCTGGAATGGTTTGACCATTTTTTAATCCACACGAAATCACCTGCAGAGGACCCCGTGCTGTTGATTTTAGATGGCCACCTTTCACACACCAAAAATTTGAAACTAATTTCAAAAGTTCGGGAAAACCACGTCATCATTATCTGCCTGCCTCCACACCGCACTCATGAACTATAACCTTCGGATGTCAGTGCTATGTATCTTTCGAGCCTTTACCATAATCAATCACTCGGAAAGTAGATGAACAACAATGCTGGCAGGCTTGCTACTGTATTTCAAATCGCAATGATTTTTGGGAAGGCTTACTTATGCAGCGGCAGTCCCATCAATGGGTTTGCTGAAACAGGCATATATCATCTCAACCCGGATGTGTTCACCAGAGCTGATTACGTCGCTACAACCGAAATAGAATTCAATGAAAAATCCAGTTGAGTTTGATATTTTAAATTCGGCGAAGAGCTACGGGGTCACGATCCACGTCATTTTATGGAAACTATGTTGTAGATTGCAGGGGGACGATAAGGCCCTTCAACCTCTCTGAAACTCGACCTATAAGGTCTTTTGTACAGTACCCTTCATCTATGCAAGTCCTGGGATTCCGAGAGTCCTTGCGAATCGTTCACTTTCCTAGGAGGTAAGTTCCTGATGTCTGAGGGCGTTAGTGAAATCCCTGGGGAAGCCCTTTACAAAACAGCGCTTGGCAATCGCAAAGCAGGTGTTCTGCAGTTTCAGCAAAGTTCTCGCAGTAACGGCACAGTTCACTGTCTGATCTATCCGTTTTGTTGAGGTGATACCTCCGAGGACAATGTCCGATGAGCAGTCCGGGCTTTGGAAATACCACAAGGGTTCTGTGCCAGAAAATTGAGTGTTTGTCCCTTCCTTGGCATGGCTGTCTGCGTCTTCATTGCTTTTGATTCCCTTGTGACCTGGCACCTACATCAGAGTGATCTGATTGGCTAACTAATAGGATATACAGGGTGTTATGTAAGTACGTAGCCAAACTTGAAGGGGTGCTTCTTTGAGTAAGTCTAAGACGGAAAGTTCATATAAACATAGGTCCATTAATGCTTCGTTTTCAACATATTTTTAATAGAAATAGTTTTTTCCTAAATATCTTAATAATCCTTTAGCCGATTTTGTTAAAATTTGTATCATAAAACAGTATCATTTGGGGTAGCAAGGGGCCAATTTAGTTCCAACTAGATCAGAAATATCATGTCCAGTGGCGTCCCGGAAGGCACTTTAACCAATATTTTTGACAAAAAAATGTGCGCCACTGATTTTTTTGCAATTTTCGTATCGTTTTCGCATTAAGCTACTCAAACTACAACTCTTTTATCTCTAGCATTTTTTCGTATCTCGCTTTGTTTTTGAGAAAAAAATAAAAATTACTCCGGAAATTTAAAAAAACATGAAACAAGAAGAGCCCTTTATTAAAACCACACTTAAACAAATGGTACGCAATTTTTTTCAGTAAGAAAACATTTAACAAAAAGTAACCACAAAACTTACAATAGTTGCTAAAAATGTCCTCCTTCAACTTCAATGCAAGCATTACCTCGTCTTAACATCGATTGACGAACACGTTGAAATATTTCCGGCGTATGTCTTATCTGATCACATGAATCCCGTATGCGTTGGATTAATTCTTCTTCAGTGTTGACTGGAGTTTTATAAACGAGGGACTTTATATGTCGTCAAAGGAATAAATCTAAGGGATTCAAATCAGGTGACCTGGGTGGCCATGACTGCGCGACCGATCCAGTTTTTTCCATAAGTTGCATCCAGAAATTGACGTGCTACTATGCTAAAGTGAGGTGAGCCCCATCGTGAATGAACCACATTGCTCCTCTTACTGCCAGTGGGACAATTTCTAATAGTACAAGTAACACAAATTCCAAAAAATTACGATACTCTTGACCATTTAATCTCGGGGTTAAAAAATGAGGTCCAATGAGATAATCGCCCACAATACCAACCCAAACATTCACGGAAAATTGTTGATAATCATGTTCTATAACCGCATGGGGATTTTCTTCAGCCCAGATAAGTACATAATTGAATTTCGGGAAAAACACGCTTCATCGGTAAACAATATACTGGATAGAAATGTCGGAGATGCTGCCTTTTGTTGCAAAAGCCTAGTAGAATGAACAACTCGCTTGGAAACATCCGCAGGTAATAACGCTTGCACACGCTGTATGTGGTAAGGATACAGTTGATGGTCCCTTAAAATCTTCCATACAGTAAAGTGAAAAATGTTTAATTGTTGTGCAATTTTGCGTGTACTTGTATCGGGGCTACGCTCAACTTCACGTAAAACTGCTTCCTCCAGCTCCACTGTTCTTACCGTTGCAGGTCTCCCAATAAGAGCAGCCGACCTTTGGAAGGTGCCTGATTCGCACAGATTTCTGTGTATTCTTACAAATGTTTGTCTATTTGGTAAAATGCGATGAGGATATATTTCTTGATAAATGCGTCTAGCTGCTCTGGAATTGTCTTGGGCCATTCCATAGACAAAATGCATATCGGCCATTTCTGAGTTTGTAAACCGAACCATTTTCTAATATCAGTAACGAATTTTATAGCCTGAAACTCTTAAAAACACTATCAAATAATTACGTATGCGCTGTTTCAAGTTATGTCAAAGTCAAATTTGTTTGAACAATTGTTTTTCCTTCTATGGCACTCTAACTTTACTTTCAAAACACTGCAGTAATAATTACGTTCTTTGTTTCATCAAAAACGGTTATTCTAAAAATTCAAAGATGTCTTTCGTGTAATTTTAACTGTTTAATCATCAATAAAAATATCGTTATTGCATATCCATGGACAACAATAAAATATTTTTTAATCATTAATAAAAAAATTGTAACGCTTGCATTACTTTTGATAACAATTTCTAAGACTGGAATAGACTAGTGATATAGAAAAAAATAACAAGTACACCCCAGTTTTTGATGGTTTGATAGTTCAAATTTTCTGTTATGTTGTCCCAGGGACATGCAATAAAGTGATTTTTATGTTTTTTCTCAAAAACAAAGCAAGATACGAAAGAAATTCTGGGATTTGTAGTTTCAGTTGATTGATGCGAAAAAAAAATACAAAAATTGCAAAAAATCAGTGGCGCACATTTTTTTGGTCAAAAATATTGGTTAAGGTGCTTTCCGGGACGCCACTGGACATCGAGATTTCAATCTAGTTGGGGCTAAATTAGCCCCTTACTACCCCAAATACCACTGCCAGAATTTCAACAATATCGGCTAACTAATTAGTAAGATATTTGGGAAAAAACGATTTTTTTTAAATCTGTTGACAACCTGTATCTTGAAAACAAAGCATGACTGGACCTTTGGTTATATAAACTTTTCGTCTTAGAATCACTCAAAGAACCACCACTTCGAGTTTGGCCACCCTGTATATCTCTACCCCCTGAAGGCATTCTTTGGCTTTGGGTTTCTATAGCATGGATTTCTGCTTGAAAAATTGTTGCGGCTTCAGCTAGGGGTTTTATGAGTCTAAAACTAGGACCCATTACTCCATTCTACGGGGTTAGTGAGGAGTGATGTTGAATTTTCAAATAGCACCCTGAATATTTTTATTGGTATTTTGAATTGAAGACCAACAATATGGAACCTATGTATAGATTGAAAACACTTGCCAGATATGTGAGGTTCAAAATGGAAACAGTATTAATAATCAAGGTAAACATTTCACAACGTAATCGTGGAAAAAATGAATAAGCGGGCCCAGAAAGCTCAGAGCAATAAACTTCTTTAAAAGTAACTGTGGTTATAATTTCCTTGATTTTCTTGAAATTTCAAATGGTGTATTATCACTATATGAATATTTTATTTATTTATGCCCATCTCTTATTGAATCAAACAAATAATAAAAACGTGATATATTTGACATGTTAATTTTAACAGCTCACAGAACTTACAAAGAAGTTAATTCTTGTTTTTAACTATAAAAAATACATGAAGAGGTGAGTAAAATATAGATGTTTTAAGTATATCGAAAGTTTTAAGATAAGATATTCTCCATACATAGCCAACATATGTAAAATCTGCAAAAATATCACGTTTTTCTTTTTTTCAGTATTTGCAATGCCCTCTTTTATCTGGTGATTTTTGAGTGGATTTTTGAATGGGTATTTCAGAGTATTTCAAAAAGGCTTGACGAATATTTATTTATTTATTTACACTGTTCTGCAGAAAAAGGTTTCCAATTACAGAACGTGAATTTAGTAGAAAAAAAAATACACAATAATACAAATATTAGTAGAAACTTAAGACTCATACGCAATTTCCACATAATACAATAGAAGAAAGCTTAAGTCTAATACAGGAATGTTACTGTTCTTAATTTGTCTCATACTGCAATATATCAAGTTGATCACTTACTATTATAGTTGCTATACATAGAATGAACAGGGGAGTTTTTATAAATATTTGTTCGTGGAGTGGTAGTGTAGAATGGTCGGTGTATCGAGATGCTTGACGGGGAATTTTAAAGTTTATCTGACGTAGTAAGCATTCTCATCTGATTTCATTGTTGATTATTTTGTATAGCTAATGACAGTTGAACATTTTCTTCTTATGTCCTGACTGACAAAGCTGTGTCTCGACAGTAGGCTCTCATGTGGATGAGTCTGATCTATTTTAAAACTTAAGTATTTGAAAAAGCGTCTTTGTATTGCCTCCAGTTTATAGATGTGCATTTGATAATAAGGGTTCCAGATAACCGGTGCATATTCAAACTTAGATCTCACAAAAGCAAAGTAAAGATTTTTATATGTATCTATATGGTTAAAGTCACGGCCTACTCTAATTAGAAATCCACACATACGGTTCGTTGAGGCGGTTATCTTGTCCACGTGTTCTTTAAAATACAGCTCTGGGTCGAAGGTAACTCCAAGGTCCTTGAAATTAGATGGTCTGTCTAGAGAATGATTATCTTTCTTATAGTCAAATTTAACAGGTTCAGATCTCAATGTATACGATATTACGCAACATTTGGTATGATTTAACGTTAACTTATTGCGATTGCACCATTGAATAATATCTGTATATGTGATCCTGTACTAGAATGCATATAACTCTTAATTATATACTGTCCTAATTTTTTCTTCGTTTTTTAGTATATTGAACATTAGGAATTTTATGTCTGGTAATTTTCTGAGGTTTCTGAAGTCACCTTATAAGAAAAAAAATTAATTAACTAACAACAATGGTCTGTTAAGACAAAAAACAATTCATAAAAAAACAGATTTGTATATTATTTATTTATTAAAACTCAACGTTGTACGTCGTATCCTTGACCTGACAGACCACCATCGTGCATCCGAGTGTTATGGTTATGTGAATCTGTTTCGGATACTTGTGCCGTCAATTATTATTATTATATTTTCTACCAACTCAAATATTCTGTTGAAAATATGTATTACACCTAGCTATTACCGATTATTGATCAATTTAATTTCGAATACAGGTAATTTTATAGAAAAAACTCCTTGATCATATCAGTGTGAGCTTTTCAACTCATTTTTTACCCGTTACCAGGCAACCAGAATTTTTTGTATGCCACGGTTTCCTTGATATATTTTACCCAATTCAATTCTAGATCCATGTCGACATCTGCTCAAACACTGTTTTTTTATACATCGTCCAATTCGGATTTTAACCACGTTTAGTGGGTGAACTTTCTCAAACCATAAAATGTTTTCATCACTCCTGATTCAGGACAAATTTCCATTGAAATCAGTTGGCTTTCTACCCACTTCACCCGGTATCAAACTAGGATATATGTTTTTAACATTTAAGAACTTCTAACGAGTGGAGCAGCCTTGGAGCCCTTAAACATACTCCACAAAATAATGTTGGTTTCTGGAGATAAAAGTCATTCAAAGAAAAACTGCTTTATGTGTTCTTATTGCTTGGGAAAATCGAAAAGTTCAGTAAGTCGAAATAAGTTTTTCCATCGTTAAAATTATATGCAGAATGGAATATCAAATAACTCAATCACCTCCTAATGAATAAAATTCCAAATAAGATCTCGATAACCGAATTCTATAAACAAATTTCAGGAAAATTCTTGTTGATCAGCATCCAATAATCTGCAGACATTTTCTAGGAAATTATATCACCGCGAATGACGTTGAGGATGTAAATCTTTCAATTCCTCTCAAAAACACCAACGCTTACCAAAATACACATAGGTAAAAATCAATCATTTTTATGACGAACTGAACTTAACGAGCTCAACTCCACCTTGAGATTTCGGACGTGTCTATTTCCACCTCTGCCAAGGTAGCCAGATCGATTCAATTTCATAATTGTTATTTCTAATTATAACCGCGACAATACATATAGTGGGAAGGTAAATATTTACCGTTACGGCTAATGTCTGGTTGACAGTTTACGCAGGTGAATAGGGTAGATGAAGTATTGTTGTCGATCTTCTTGTGCCAAATGCATAAAAGAAGCAATAACATTTCTCCCTTATCCCAATTTACCAAAAAATAATCTGTCTGTGATTTAATCAAAATAACTATGTGTTTAGCACGGAAGAAAAGTAAACCATTTTTACAAACGCTTTATTAGCTTCACCTGTATGTATGTATGAATGTATGTAACAGAATCTTTGAAATTAATTTTCACCCACGTCTAGACATCCACATCATTTGAAATTTTGCACACTTATTAAAAACCGATGACAATACAATAATTTGGTAGCTAGGACCCTGGTATTCTCACCAAGATCGTCACAAAAATGTCTAATTCACAAGATTTGGTGAATTTACATTTTGAAGATCTGGTGAATTCACTGGTACAGTCTCAGTACTTTGCAAAAGACCTTATAGGTTGAGGTATGGAGAGGCTGAAGAGTCATATTGATCCCCTTACGATCTACTTTCAACAAAAGTTAGTAAAAACTCCTCATGTGGATGAATTAATCAATGAGTTTTCTCTCGTAACATACAAAAACGTTTTAACAAAAAATTAAACCGACGAAATACGGAACTGAAAAGTAAAAACTAAAATAAACCTTCTTAGTCTCAATAACTAAGGTCCTAAACTAATGTAAGTAACTAATTTTGAGTCGGCGCCAAACAAACAAGCAAATGAATTAGGTAAGGCGTAAAATGATGGCATCGAGTTGCGCGGTGACATTCTGATAATTTTTTTGAAGTATTTAATTTTCTTCGTTGATTGTTCGTTTGGCGCCACTCAAAATTAGTTACTTACATTAGTTTAGGAGCTTAGTTATTGAGACTAAGAAGGTTTATTTTATATTTTACTTTTCAGTTCCGTGTTTCGTCGGTTTAACTTTTTGTTAAAAAGTTTTTATTTTTCAATTTTTTGTGGCTGAAATCCACTAATTACTACCTACTTGTTTTTTTATTACTTCCAAAATACTCACTTACCCACCTTACTTCAACTATTACCGGTTAAATAATATGATTATCTACTTTTACTATTTGTTGTAATATGAATTATTTTTGTTGTTCTGGTTAGTTTATTTCATTACTTTGTATATCATTCCATCTTCTCATAGAATATAATGATTGTGACGGATGTAGGAGAACAAAAATAATGACAATAGCGATCTGTTATTGTCAACTACCAGTGGCGGATTTACAGATTTGCCGCCCGTAGGCTATTCAATTTTTGCCGCCCGTAGGCTATTAAATTTTTGCTGCCTCTAAATTTTGATATCTCAGTCCACAATCATATCACTTGTGCTATCCATTCAACCAGACACTCTTACCGAATGGTCATGTCGTTTGTTCTGGCGTAACAACACAAATACGACTACGCAATTGCATGCCTTAAGCGCGAAGCGCGTAGGTATGCTCTACTCTTGCTTGAAAATCTAAATCCGACGTTTTCTCACATTAAACCGTACCTAACAAATACGATGTACATGTATATTATTTAAAAAGCAACTTACCAGAAAGAAAAATGATCGCTGGGCTCATAAAAATTATTTTTTCGGTTATGATTAATTATTTTTTATATAAAAAAAAATAATTTCAATGCCATATCGTATGGATTTTTGAAGATCGTGTTCACAGTAAACACGATAACTTTCGAAAAAATCATTTTCTCACTTTTTTTTTTTAATATTCTCATTTGACTGTAGAGAAGCTGCTTAGTACTATTTTATCTCATTATAATTAATTCATTCCGATTGGCATTTTCTGGAAAAGTTGGCTTTGTGAAAAAGTTAACAAATGTACTAATGCAAACATTCAATTTGAATAATTCGTGTAAGACATGAGCGCTTAAGGCATGCTCATTTGGATTTTCCAAACTTTTTCTTACTACAACTGATGAAATGTATCAATTTTCTAATCAGCAAATTGTCTTAACTTCATATTATGTGGAGGGAATTTTTTTATTGTCAAGTCGCAGTCGTTCAAATATCAGTTATTCGGATTAATTTAAACCAAAAGACTATATCTCTATAAGATATTGAACTAGTTTTTTATTTAATAAAAATTAGTCAATTTTAGTCAGTATTTTTTACGCATAAAGAAATAACTTTCCGAAATTGAATTTGACAATTTGCAAACTTGCTGCAGCAATCATGATTAGACCATCGATATTATATCAAGATTGAATTGTGTAAGGAGATCTCATAATTATTAGGTACACGGAGAAAAAATTATAGCAGTTATCAGTGAAGAAAATATGTAAAAATAACTAAAATTTCGATTTTTGTTTAATATTTTAATTTCTCTCCAATTTTCGAAATTCGTATTCTGTGTGTGTATAATTTTTTATTTTTTATTTATGAACTAAATTTGCCGCCCCTTAAAATTTGCCGCCCTAGGCTCCAGCCTACTCAGCCTGCTGGTAAATCCGCCACTGTTGACAAATACATATGTGTGCCAATGTTCACAAGTGAAAAATCAATTATCCCCTATTTTTCTACCCGTAAGGGTGGTTAATTCCATTCGAAATCCAAATATGATCATCTATGAGGTATACCCTATCTGATAAAAAAAGAATCATCCAAATCGAAGATCCCAGTACAAAGTTATGCCTGATAGAATCGGTTAACGGACCAGAATTCAGAGGGTGAATGATCAATATCCTTCATTTTGCTTCCCTTAGGGGACCAACTTCGAGGTACACCCTATCCACTGAAAAAAGATTATCGGAATTGGACGTCTCAGTAAAAAGTTAAGCGTGGTCATGCATAAAAAAAAAATACGCGTCGACTAGAGAACCTCCTCCTTTTTGGTTTCGTCGGTTAACAATACGCTTTTGTAGCAATTGAACTGAAAAGTTGAAAATAATAAGTATGAAGCCATGGACCAAAAAAGTCACTTCATTATAAAAAAAGCTCCCTACTTATTTTTCATAATGACCCTACCTTCATGAATAGCTAGAGATAAAAATTTAAGACAGCTGATATCAAGCACCCTACGCATTTTTACTTTAAAGTTAATTTTTTGGTCAATGACTTCATTCTTCAGTTCATATTGCTATAATAGCGTGTTTTTTAGTTTACTTACTACTATTTTTATCATTTCTGGAAAGTGTTTTACTAGTCCAGCTTTTTTATTGCTTTGTTTCCTCAGGTTTAGTCATCAGTATTATCAGTATTTCATTGACTTGAGAAAGTTTACCGAAAAAATCAGTCAAATACTGCATTGACTGATGACAATTTTCTGCTCCAACGTTTCGCACAGTTTATAAGTGTTGATCACATTCAAGATATGAAGTTTAATTAAGATGTCAAGAATATCCGTAAATGTATGTGCTCTGTTTGAAAAAACAGAAATTCAAAGAAAAATCATATTTTAAAACTGTAAGATCCTAGAAAAGTTGATTGAAGTTGGATTAAACTCCTTTGATTTAATATATAAAATTGTATCCGATTCGAAAAATGATTTTTAAAGAAGAGAGTCCCTCCCAAAACGCAATATTGCAATAAATATACCAAATCTACGGAAACCTTGATAAAAGCAAACCATCAATAACAGTCGATACTGTGAACTACTCAATTCTATTAGAAACGTTAGGGGATATTGGAAAAAGATGAAATATATTCAAATCATTCGAGTCTTGCCTGGAAAATATAAAAGTAATAGTATGAATTAATAAATGAATCAATAAAATACCTTTTTGAAGACAAGCTTAAAAATTAAATGCACTAAATGCACTAATGCGCTAATGCACTAAATGCACTAAAAAGTAAAAAATAATTGCCATGGATGCGTGACGTAGGTTGGTTGTCCCGTGAGTTATAGATTCAAAAGCTTGTCGCGCAAAGTTTTCAGTTCGAATACAAAAACGACAAGCTTTCGAATCTATAACTCACGGAATGACCTACGTCACACATCCAAAGCAATACTTTTTTAAATTTTTAGTGCATTTGAATAAAAGCTTGTTTTTAAAAAGGTTTTTTATTAAATATTTTATTTTGTGCTTTCTGGTACCTGAGTACGCCTTAATCTATGCATTTTTGTTAAACCATCATAATTATGAGGCCTTTTTTCTGTAAGTTCTGAGCTATCTAGTCCTTCAATGAGGAGACCATCCAAAGATTAACTCATCTGCCATCTTAGAGTTGCCATCTTCAATTTATGAATTTTTTCTAAAAATCAATAATTTTCGACCAAATTCATAATCTCCGAACCCCAAAAACCCTGACATACCAATTTTAAATCGAATCGGGCCATAATTACAAAACTCGTCCACCATCTTGAATTTATGAATTTTGATAAAAAATTCATAATCTCCGACTCCGAAAACCCCCACATACCAATTTTGAATCAAAATCGGACCAAAATCACAAAACTCTTCCGCCACTTTAGAGCCGCCATCTTAAACTCATGAATTTTGACAAAAAATACACAATCTCCGATCACGAAAACCCCCACATACCAATTTTGAATCAAATCGGGCCATAATCACAAAACTTGTCCGCCATCTTGGTGCCGCCATCTTGAATTTTTGAATTTTTGACAAAAAAATCACGATCCCGTCCCCAGAAACCCCCAACATACCAATATTGAATCAAACCGTACCATAATCACAAAACTCGTCCGCCATTTTGTTTTTTCTCTCCGGAATTATGAACACCTGCCAAATTTCAGCTCAATCAGGTGTCGGCAAATGCTCCAAAAATGGATTACAAATTATGAACCGGAAAGTATGACATACAAACGAAGCAAGTTAAATGAAAAGCTAGTAAAAATATAGTAAGTGGAAAAATTAAAAACGAATGTGGGTTTCCACAAGGGACGATTCTAGTGCCAATACTGTAGTATACGTGACATAAGAGATGGTTATAACTTTTTAAATTGAAATAAATCGACGATATTGAAGATGAACATTATTCTGTACTAGATTAGGAATTTCTTATAGGTATACCTAGCAGAAAAAAGGCAAAATAGAGCTGAAATGATCAAGAGTCTGAATAATTCACAATGGAAACTTGGACGGCCTTGGGACATAAAACTGATTTCGCCAATTATATCGATTTTTCTAGTCCAGTTTCCGAATCCCATTTTGTCATTTTTTGTCAAAGCGGACAACCAATATCTGTCAAACTTTGAATATTATACATGAATGGCTTCTGAAACACTTTTGCTTTCATTTAATAACTCGCATGTTTTTTGGAGGTACTATGAAATCCTTTTTAATGAGAAATAATGAGGCTTTGATTTCTACAGCAATTTATAGAAGCGACATTCATTTCCTATGGAGATATTTTCGATCATTTTGAGAGTTGAATGTCATAATATTTACGGTCCACTATTTGAAAAGACAGCCTTAATCCTCTAGCCGTTTTCGCGATAGAAATAATAATAAATATTAATTTTGGAGCCATAATTAATGTCTTTCCTTGAAAAAGTTTAATTTTGGTTATAGGGTGGCATTTTCGGTGTACCTGAAAAGAAAAATTATATAATGCAGCACTGAGTTTTTGGAATACCCATTATCATGAACGATGGGAGATAGTGACTAATTGTATCTTTCAGTCGCAGATGGCTCCACATCTGATTTTATGAACACCCTGTTCATATTTTCAAACAAATCGATGTGATATATAATCGAATAGATAACGAAGTAAAACCATTAGGAATATTGAACATTCTATACTTCTATATTTTTCTCTTCATTCTATTTTTTTCCGAAGATCTTTACTGCAGTAACCCAAACAAAGTGTACAGAGAAAAATGGCGACAGGTGATTAGTGTTGTTTTGAAATGAAATCAGATGTTTTGGTGCTCTTATTCCTGTAGTCAATCTCACACTTAAGTACCCTAAATGTTATTTGGACAGTTACTGGAGGATAGCCAACAATCATGGTTGATAAACTGTTATTTCTCAGTTGTTTTTGGAAAGTAACCGCAATTGAAAGCTACCGATTTATTTGGAATCTATTCATCAAATTCAAAAAATGGACACAAATGTTTTCACCACACTGTATGGTAAAAAAGAGTGCAGAAGAAGTATGGATACTGATGTCAGACTTCAAAGGATTTTGGGAATTATGAACATTTGGTCGCTTTCTTGTACTTGTATGACACCTATGCATTCCAAACTATATGGTTAAATTCAACAAAATGTTAACTTAATTAAATATTTTAATCATATGGTAATAATGGGGAGAAGACACTGTGACTGCTGAATCCTAAGTCTGCCCCTGTCCTTAAACTTCCAGGTGTCTATTGGCAATCCTTCACATGAGATTTATGATTGTTTTTTTTTAATGTTGGCAAATCCCATATTGATCGAATGTCTTGCGCATTTGAGGTGTGAATACATATATCAAACTGTGGTATTTTCCTGTGGTATTTTCGATAACTAGAAAGAGGCTATATAATCCAGCAATCCAGAAAAATAACCACTCAAATCAATGGAACCTATCAAGCATGATTTATGGAAACCGTAATAAATTCAATCAAAATGTTGACTATTCGATTCCTGTAAAACCCGATACGTGTTTCATTACGCCTGATAATTGAACATCGATAAACAAAAGAATTTAAAACTGATTCAGTAGAACCATTAATTCATATTATTCACTAAATTTATAATAAAGGGATAAAATGCATCTCCCGCAATTTGTTTCGGAGAATCTTTTTTGAGGAAATACGAATTAGGTATCTAAAATAGAAAATCACGTTGTACAGCGGAACACATATTGATTTCCTTCTGTTTCAATAAAACTTGATTATGGTCGAGAAAATTGGTCTATTGAATTTTAAGAGTTATAAAAAAAATTGAAGGAAGTTGTAAGATATGATCCATCAAGAGTCATGGTGAAAACCAGTTTTTTTTATATTGAACAAGTATTTGGGAACAAACTCAAAAAGTTCTATTTTATTGATTGAATAAGTTTATAATGATTACTAAGTTATTTAAGACCAAAAAATCTTTAGAAAATATAGCAATTTTCAATTATTTCAGATAGATATTCAAAATTTCGCACGTGTGCCTAAAATTGAATTGTTAACTTTTTGGAATAATTTTTTTTGCTACCTTTGAAAATATTCTCACTTTTTGCCAATTCGTGATGAATTATTTCAAATGGTGGTCACATGACATATGTCAAAATCGATTTTTAAGTTTTCCGATATGCAGAAACCTGCGATCCCCTAAAAGGTAATTTTTGTAATATTGTAAATACATGTTTTTCCATTATGGCCAACGCGGTATATATAACCTTTCGTAATGATGATATTTTTGAATTCTGGGGTCCATGATCGCGAAGATATACCTTTTTTTTTTTAAGTGTAAAATGTGATTAAACATATAACTATTCTAAATGCGAAGCTTCCTGGATGTTCTCTTTCTTAAAAATGTTTCTCTTTTTACAAGCTTTTATTTAACTTGCAATGTTCGGGTCAAATCTTGCAAGTGAATTTTGACCGACTTCTAGTCGTCCGATGAATTTGAAATTTGGCAGGTGTTCATAATTCCGGTGACAATGCATCATGGAATTTTTGTTAGAGAAAAAACAAAAATTAGTATGTGGAGATTTTCAGGGTCGGAGATTATGACTTTTTTGGCAAAATTCATAAATTCAAGATGGCTGCTCCAAAATGGTGGATGAGTTTTGTGATTATGGTCCGATTCGATTCAAACTTGTTATGAGGGGGTTCTTGGGGTCGGAGATTATGAAATGTTTGTCATAATTCATGAATTCAAGATGGCTGCTCCAAAATGGCAGACGAGTTTTGTGATTATGATCCGATTCGATTCCAAATTGTTATAAGGGGGTTTTCGGGGTCAGAGATTTTGACAAAATTCATAAATTCAAGATGGCGGCCCCAAGATGGAACACGAGTTTTGTGATTATGGTCCAATTTTTGGTCAAAATTTATAAATTGAAGGTGGTGGCCCCAAGATGGAGGACGAGTTTTCTGATTATGGTCATATTTAATTCAAAATTGGTATGTGGGTGTTTTCAAGTTCAGAGATTTTGAATTTGTTGTGTGGGAGTTTTTGGGGTCAGAGATCATGATTTCATTCAGCCCAAAACTTACAGGGAAGAGACCGTAATTATTGTAGTAGAATTCTGTTATTTCCACGATCGTTAGATATACCAAGGATGAGTCTAAATCTTTTCTGGGGATAACCTGAGTGACATACACTGCGCGCCAAGGGCGAAAGATATAGCTTTTTTTTCGAAAAATAATATTAGGGGGAAACATAGGCTCCAAATTTTTATAGATTCGTGATGAGGACATCAACATTAGTAACAATCCATATTTTTGCTGAAACATTTTCAGTTCTGAAAAGTCCGAATTTGTCTTACTTCTCATGGAAGCACCCCCGTATCTTCCCTAATTATTGGAGTAGAATTCTGAAATTTTCACATCGTAAGACATACGGAGAATGAGCCTAAATCTCTTCTAGGGTTAACCTGAGTGACATACACTGCGCGCCAGAGGCGATGGATAGAACAATTTCTGCGAAAATATTATTAGGGAGCAACAAAGGCTCAAATTTCTTACGGATTCGTGATCAGGACATCAACTTTAGTAAGAATCCATATTTTTGCTAGAAAATTTTCAGTTCTGAAAAATCCGAATTTGTCTCACTTCTCATAGAAACACCCCCGTATTTTCCGTAACTATTGTAGTAGAATTCTGAAATTTTTACGATCGTCAGATATACAGAAGATGAGTCTAAATGTCTTCTGGGGTTAACCTGAGTGACATACACTGCGCGCCATGGGCGATGGATAGAACGATTTTTGCGAAAAATAATATTAGAAGGCAAGATAGGCTCAAAATTCTAACGGATTCGTGACAACTTCAGTAACAATTCATATTTTTGCTGAAAAATTTTCAGTTCTGAAAAATTTGAATTTATCTCACTTCTCATGAAAACACTTCCGTATCTTCCGTAATTATTGGAGTATAAGGATGAGTCTTAATTTAGACTTTTTTCTGGTATATCTAGCGATTGTGATAATTTCAGAATTCTACTCCAATAATTACGGAAGATACGGAGGTGTTTCCATGAGAAGTGAGATAAATTCGGATTTTTCAGAACTCAAAATTTTTAAGCGAAAATATGGGTTGTTACTAAAGATGATGTTCTGATCACGAATCCGTAAGAATTCTGAGAGTATCTTGCCCCCTAATATCATTTTTCGCAAAAATCGGTATATCCATCGCCTCTGACGCGCAGTGTATGTCACTCAGATTGACCCCAGAAGAGATTCAGACTCATTTTTGGTATATCTGACGATCGTAAGAATTTCAGAATTCCACTCCAATAATTACGGGAGATACAGAGGTGTTTCCATGAGAAGTGAGACACACTGTATATATATATATATATATATATATATATATATATATATACTAAAGCAGTATTTAAAAGGAAAATGCATCATCACTCTTCATCATTTCGCACTATTACTTCACATAGCTTGAATTTTCGGATATTTTCAATAGTGATTCGTTTCCATAGCCACGATTTTTTTTCAAAATCAAGCATTTTTTTTATTCTGTCGTTTTTTTAATATTATACAGAAAAATTGTATATTTTGCGGGAAAAGACATTCCCTAAGATCAACAGTGGGACTTGTCCTACTAGGTATGCAATTTATTTTTTTGTAACTTCAATATGTCTAACACTATTATATGTTTTCTCTAATTGTATGATTTTCACAAGTTGAGGCTCTATCTTTGGAATTATTTTATTCATTTTATACATAGATGATATTTGTTATCATAGTGTAACGAACCTAGGCCGGACCTGTCGCCTCGCGCGTTGCCGTCGACAGCGATGAGGTCATCCCCGGAGATGTTCGAGAACAGTACAGTCGCTCTGCCGCGGAGAACAACGGTCGATATTGGAAACGATTGGAACATGCTGGTCGCCAATTGCCGGAATTCGAAAGATCGGGAATTCTGTGACGGAGATAAATAGGTAGCCCTCAAGATGGCACGGACAGTCTGAACGAGCCCATACGATCGAGCTATACAGTGGCGTAATATAAATTAAGTTGTAGATTTAAGTGTGAAATAAATTATTAAAACCAAGTTAAGTTTATTTACGTTACAATAGTCTGCCCAAAAATTGTATTTTATTTGCAGATAACACAACTTTGATCGATCGTAGTAGTGATGTGAAGAAACCGATTGACTGTGCCAAACATACTTTGGAAACAGGAGGTGCGTGGTTGGCTCTAACAAGCTCTCGCTTGATTCTGAGGAAACCTGGAATTTCATAAAGTTAATCACTTTATAGCTACCTCGGACTTTTCCATAGTTATTTGACCTATGGAATCATTCTGTGGGGAATTTTCATTCCAACAAAGGGTCTGGCTACAGAGATCACTGACGTACTCTTTTCATTCAGCTTCATATCATGAATCAAAAAAATTTCCGAAATCACCAAGATAAAGGATTTTAGTATTTCAAAAAAAAATCTGAATATAAATGTTTATAGCAAGCTACCTGCAGCAATAAAACTTTATTTTTACAATTTTAAGCATACAGCGAAGTCATGTCCAATAAAGTATTTCTTTTATATGGAGTTTCTCATCCATGAATACCGAATGAGCATTTGTGAAAAACACTCAACCAATTAGGTTTTGATTTATTTTATTCCAATTGAATGGTGAACTTGGTGATATTAGTTATAACGCTCAACTAGTAATATTTTTCATTTACAAATACCTGCTACAGTTATATCCATATGATATATAACTTTGTTAACTATACTATACTTAAGCTTGGAACAAACAACAATTTACATATCATCGTCTGATTTCATATGTTTAGATCCTATAAATATAAATTTTTGAACGAATCATCGGATATATTGTTTGCTATTCGAACCTCATTGACTATTTTCGTTTGTGTTGTCAATAAATAGAATTGGAAGGTTATTTTCTACATTTCGTGATAACCTATGATCCACAGGCGAACCAAATATTCCACAAGATCAGTCCCCCCAGCAACGAATATCAAACAAAATTCGATAAATATAAATAATACTTCTTTATCACAGTAATTCATTCAATTTTATTTTGGCCTTGCATTCTGGAGATCGCTTGAAAAAGTCTATGGTAAATAATGTAAGCTATTACTAACATGTTTTCTGTAAAGATATTTTTCCTGAATCTAGGGAAAAAAATCTAAAGAATTGTTTTTTTTTTCGTTTTAATCGAGAACTCGATAAATGAAGTGAATAATAATGTGTTTCATAAAGGAGGACTCGTCAGAAATCAAGAAGGGCATCGTCTAGGTTTCCAATAATTATTTTACGGAAATTTATTTCACGCTTCGAAGGTCATCAGGAAGACAAAAAGAATTGGAGATGTACATCTTCACAAAAAAGGGAGGGTGTATAAAATTACAACTTATGATACGTACTATATTTTTTTATGGGCACATTTAATTCGTCCTCAGGGTTGCTCAAAATGGATCACCACTTTTTTAAATAAAAGGTAAGATTCCATCCCTTTCCAATGATAATGATCGATAGTTATCACAATTTTAATGAATAGCTGAATTATAATTCGTAATACTTGATTGTACCTATGCTATGCTATTTGAAACTACAGAAGGAATCTCATAGATATCTATGATGGCTATCATTGTCAGATTATGGCTTCTTTTCTCAAAATTGCTGAACAACAACTGATGTCACGAATAATATTTGAATGAAAATAAATATTTTTTTGGCATGGTCATACACTGAAAACTTATTTCAGTCTTCCATACGTTGTAGACTAAAGGTAATGCCTATTTTTCATTCAATAAAATTATTTTATTAGCAAACAATATTTTCATTGGTTATTAGCCAAAAAGTTTAGTAAATATTAAGCGAAATGACTCTACTTATTTGAATTTCATACTAAGCGACAAACTTTCTGGTGACCCCAATCAACTTTAAGCATGACAAGATCATGATGGAACGATGCAATGACTCATATTTCTTTTGAACCGAATAGTTTTCTCTGATGAAGCCACCTTCAGATGGATTGGTAGACGCGGAACAATAGAATAGCCAGCTAGATCTCCGGACCTTACCCCGTTATATTTTTTTATGGGGTTATCTTAAATCCAAAGTTCATTTCAATGGAGCGAATAATCTTGAAGGATTAAAAGACAAAATTGGAGACGAAATTAGATAAGCCACGCTGGACATTGAACTACATCTATCAGATGTAGTTCAATGTCCAGCGTGGCTTTAGCCGGGGAAGTAGTTGTTTTCTGTTAGACATTCACAAAAAATAACTTCATTTTAATCGTGGATTTTTCAATTCACAGAAAAATCTTTCTATCAATATTCAATTGAGAATGTTTCCCTTTTCAACAAGAACCATATTGGTACCGTGGTACCATTTACTAGTACTATTTATAAGGAATTTATTCATACCTGCTAATAAAATGTGCGATAAATACAATCAAAATTACAGCTAAAAGAAAATAAGATAATGCAATTACATACTTTGTTCTAATTTGATGCTAAGAAGTTACTAAGGTGGCTTTGAAATACAAGAAATGAACACGAAACATTACAACAATTGTTCGAAATGCTGTTCATTAACGTCAATGCACTTCTGAACTCGCATAGCTTCGAATGACTGTTGAAGGTAATCAGTTACTAAGGAGTCTTTGAAAACAATGAAATTATTCATTCAGATTGTCAAATAAATAGGTATTGGTTTATCGGTGTTTTTATTGTGTCTTTACATTTGTTGTTATTTTTATTCAAAATGCCCTACATTTATACAAGAGATGAAAAAGTGGACATGTTAATTATTTATGGGAAATGTAGAAAAATGACATTGTGGCTAGAAACCTTTATGCCACAAGAAAATCAAAATTTATTGAGGGAGGGTAACTTTCAAGTGCGGTTCGGTTTCAATGTTTGGCTTGGAATACTCGGTCGTAGAATCATTGGTCCAATAATATTTTAAGGACGCTTGACTGGAGATAGATACTTAGGATTTCTGCAAAATGAAATTGAGGACAGGTTAACTGAATTACCTGTCCATATACGACAGGGAATGTATTTCCAACAAGATGGAGCTCGTCCCCATAATTCAAGAATAGTAACTGATTACCTTCAACAGGCATTCCAAGAAAACGTAATTTCGACAAATGGTCCTGTGCGATGGCCTCCAAGGTCACCTGATTTGACACCTCTTGATTACTTTGTTTGGGGCCATTTAAAAAACATTGTCTATAAGACGCGCAATTAATAGTATAACGGCCCAGCAATTAGCGAACGTTCTTCAAGAAACATCTATGCGAGTTCAGAAGTGCATTGACGTTAATGGACAGCATTTCGAATAATTGTTGTAATGTTTTGTGTTCATTTCTTGTATTTCAAAGCCACCTTAGTAACTTCTTAGCATTAAATTAGAACAAAGTAATTGTATTATCTTATTTTCTTCTAGCTGTAATTTTGATTGTATTTATCGCACATTTTATTAGCAGGTATGAATGAATTCCTTATTAATAGTACTAATAAATGGTACCACGGTACCAATATGTTCCATTTGAAAAAATTGAGTTTTACCCCAAAATCGATTACGATGAACTTTATTTGCTCATAAAAAACGCAATTTAGTATTTTTGACGGGATTTCGATTTTTCTAGCATCAGACGGGTGAATTGGAATAAATCGGAACCATCATGGCACACTTAAATGGAAAACTAAAAATTGAATTATTAAAAATATTGGCGTTTGAAATGTCACTTTTGTGGTATCATTGAATTCAGAAAATTATGCAGATTTCAGAAATGTAATAATATACAGGGTGTTCTATTTGAAAATCGAAAGTTGGTATCACTTCCGGCGAAACCGGAAGTGAAAAAATAATCATTTGCAGGTCAGAAAAAGCCGCTTATTATGTATATGATATATCCCAAATTTCAATCAATTACCTTCAAAACTAAAGGAGATACGGGAGGTGTACCATGATCCTGTTACACACGGTATATATATATATATATATATATATATATATATATATATATATATATATATATATATATATATATATATATATATATATATATATATAACGATTCAAAAGTTTCGCAATAACGTATATTTTAATTTTATTGAATGTATGTAAAAATCATACGTACCAGCTGCTACTATAGGATGCCTCAGTCAGTGTATTTAATTAGGGTTTGAATTTAGGTCATTTTGCCATGTGTTCGGCATCTGCAGTTAATTTTTATCACCTTGTAGATGGTGTGGGAATGTAAGCTCCAAAAGTCTAACTAGACAATCTAGATACCAGTCGCCATCTAAAATTATAATGAACATCTATTTCGATTGAACTGCATTCAGCTGTTTGCAGCTCGTGAAATAATCCTAAAAATTCGACTTCACCGTATGAATAAAGGTGTTCATGAACGACGATAATAAATCCAGGTCATCATTTCACTGAGAGTTCAGTTCTGAATCGGATGACAATTTTCATTCATATAACGAAAAAATATACTGTTCAAATGGAAATATTATTCGAAAATCTCACATTTCTTCTGTCAACCTCCAATTCTTTCATTCCTTAATTTTAGCTGATGAATCAGTTGAAAGAAACATTATTAAAGCTATTCTACTATTGAGCGACGATTCCAAAATTCAAATATGAAAAAAAAATATCTCCTAGGGCAATATAATAAACGTGTTCTGCTGATTGTTGAAAAACATAAATTTTTTCAATTTCAAACCCATATCGGCAAACTATAGTTTTTTCATTGAGCTTCATGAGTTCCACAACTTTAATTCTAAAAGTTTTCCTCTAGGATGTACACAAAAATTAAAAATAGCTGTAAATTACCATTCATAAAAATTAATAATTTTTGTTTACTCTGTATGCTCCTTTCATTTGTGGTTCATTCGCTCGTGTCAAAGATACTATTTGAGTTCTTTTTTTCGTCGACAACAGAATATCATATTGCATTTTAACTTTTCTCGATTTCAGAGATAAACTATATAAATGAATATTAGGTAGTTGGTATTTTTCTAATTCAGTCAGTCGTGTTTGTGTTTTGTTTCCTTGTTGGGTTGGTCATTTTTGTTTCGCATTCGCTATGCATTCTGATCATAGATAAGCGATTTATAATTAACGTCATCATTTTGAAGCTCTCCAATCAATTGTGTAGCACCATCAGTTACTGTTCTGGATAAAAATGTTCTCATCCAATATCTGGGTTAACGTCGTTTTTTCTCCTATTATGTAGTCATGCTCAATATCATGTACGATACTGGCCTAATAAAAAAAGTTAACATTGAAGTATTGAAGGCGAGGAAAAGGTCTAATGACCATGGCAAAAGTGCAGACATTTTTATTATCAGTACACCTACCTCTTATATCTGGATCTTCTATCACAGTTAGTGAAACCAAGCGTAACCCTAAGGCTCTTGCTCTTTGGACTTCGAATAAGTGGGCCACAGCCATTCACGAATTTGGAATTTCGGTTGATAAAGGACCGGTCTGTAGTCCTTGCCATGATGGTGTTTCTCGAACCATGACCAAAAGGAAATGTTGATAAAAAATTTGGAAAAAAAAATCTATTGAGGATGCAGCTTTGATACCCTGTATGGATTAGTAGGTAACCCACATAGAGGAACTAAAAATAAAGAGAGTTGTCAAACCTGCAGAAAAAGTTGGCACTACGTTCAGACAGTGGCGACATATCTCGCAACTGGCCGAACTAAGTTAGTACAGTTGGTAAAACAGATTTATCTTCAGTTACCTATTGAGGTAAGGAGGTTTTTTTTCAATTTGTTACTTTTATATGGTTAATATGGTATATATTTTATAAGTGATCGATTTGCCATTTCTGTATTTCATATGAATGGTTGTATCATATAACAAACAGGAATTGCAAATCGATCACTAATGAAATATATACAGTAATCGATTCGTAGAATCTGTTAGTTCGTTCGTGGTCAGAATAAAGTTTCAAAATCAATCTTTGTTTCAGATATCAAGAACAAAATTAAAGTTCTTATAAAACAAGAAAAATCTAGGACAAGGTACAACTACAGACAAAACAATAATAAAATTCTGAAAAACAACAAAATTAAAAATATTCCTCAGTCTTATCATGAAATCAACCAAAATAAAAACAAACTATATTTACGACAAACCTTCAATAATTTATAAGCACAAAGGAGAACGAGTAGGTATAACAAATAATCCAGTTTGATGATAATCAAGTAGACCATATACTTCTTACTTCCTCAGATGGTTATAGGAAACTGATGGATGGAAATAAGTATCAGTTTGTGAAAAGCAGCTTATATTTTACCTTGTAAAAAAATAATTTCCAGGAATGCATTTCAACTGGAATAACAAACCATTCTATTTTCGGCGTTGGGTTCCGAATTCAAGTCCATAGTATAATTTCTATCATTAATTTTTCGATGACAATAACAGTAGAATAATTATTGCGTGGTTTGTCATAATAAAAAATACATGTGTAAACAATAAACTTCGAAATTGGAAAATTATCGTGTCATCAGTCGTCTGTCGATTGCGAGCAGCGCCTCCATGCGCGACTGGCAATACCAAAAACTTGTTGGTCACGATCGCCAATGTTTCAAAGAGTCTCTTTATTTTTTATTTGTCTATGATAACCCATCCCTCCAGAGAGTGCCTGGGACGCTTAAAACGCGAGGGGTCGTCTATGTGAATCAGTGAAGATTTTAACCATGTACTGCTTCAAAAAAGCTATAAAATCATTTCTATTGGAAAATTATTTCTACTCTGTAGAGGAATATCTGAAAAGTGTGGAAGAAGGTGGTTTGACTTCTCACTCTTACCAAATCCAATAATTTTTAATTTATAATGTGTTTACTGCTTTAAATTGTTTTATTTATATTAACTCCTAATTCTTATTACTGTGTGCATTGCTATTTGTATCCTAAATTTTACCTATATACAATTTCTTTCTTTGTGACGTGCTATGAATACACAACTGTGTAAAATATAGTCAAATAAAGATATTCTATTCTATTCCATTCCATTCCATTCCATTCCATTCCATTCCATTCCATTCCATTCCATTCCATTCCATTCCATTCCATTCCATTCCATTCCATTCCATTCCATTCCATTCCATTCCATTCCATTCCATTCCATTCCATTCCATTCCATTCCATTCCATTCCATTCCATTCCATTCCATTCCATTCCATTCCATTCCATTCCATTCCATTCCATTCCATTCCTCATTCCATTCCATTCCATTCCATTCCATTCCATTCCATTCCATTCCATTCCATTCCATTCCATTCCATTCCATTCCATTCCATTCCATTCCATTCCATTCCATTCCATTCCTTCCATTCCATTCCATTCCATTCCATTCCATTCCATTCCATTCCATTCCATTCCATTCCATTCCATTCCATTCCATTCCATTCTCATTCCATTCCATTCCATTCCATTCCATTCCATTCCATTCCATTCCATTCCATTCCATTCCATTTCCATTTCCATTCCATTCCATTCCATTCCATTTCCATTCCATTCCATTCCATTCCATTTCCATTCCATTCCATTCCATTCCATTCCATTCCATTCCATTCCATTCCATTCCATTCCATTCCATTCATTCCATTCCATTCCATTCATTCCATTCCATTCCATTCCATTCCATTCCATTCCATTCCATTTCCATTCCATTCCATTCCATTCCATTCCATTCCATTCCATTCATTCCATTCCATTCCATTCCATTCCATTCCATTCCATTCCATTCCATTCCATTCCATTCCATTCCATTTCCATTCCATTCCATTCTTTCCAATTCCATTCCATTCCATTCCATTCCATTCCATTCCATTCCATTCCATTCCATTCCATTCCATTCCATTCCATTCCATTCCATTCCATTCATTCCATTCCATTCCATTCCATTCCATTCCATTCTTCATTCCATTCCATTCCATTCCATTCCATTTCACTTCCATTCCATTCCATTCCATTCCATTCCATTCCATTTCCATTCCATTCATTCCATTCCATTCATTCCATTCCATTCTCATTCCATTCCATTCCATTCCATTCCATTCATTCCATTCCATTCCATTCCATTCCATTCATTCCATTCATTCCATTCCATTTCCATTCCATTCATTCATTCCATTCATTCCATTCCATTCCATTCCATTCCATTCCATTCCATTCCATTCCATTCCATTCCATTCCATTCCATTCATTCCATTCCATTCCATTCATTCCATTCCATTCCATTCCATTTCCATTCCATTTCCATTCCATTCCATTCCATTCCATTCCATTATCCATTCCCATTCCATTCCATTCCATTCCATTCCATTCCATTCCATTCCATTCCATTCCATTCCATTCCATTCCATTCCATTCCATTCCATTCCATTCCATTCCATTCCATTCCATTCCATTCCATTCCATTCCATTCCATTCCATTCCATTCCATTCTATTCTATTCTATTCTATTCTATATTCTATAATCGTGGCTTCCCTCACGGTCGGATTCTCGTGAGCTAATGCACAATCAAATACTTTTTGATTGCGTTCTCTGATGATACTTCTGATGGAAGGCAGATTTAATTCTTCGAAGATCCGATCATTCCTCACGTACCACGGAGCGTTCGTTATCATCCGCAGGACTCTCATTTGCGTCCGTTCCAGGACGCCAATGCTAGACCTGCAGATTTGGCCCCAGGCGGCTGAGGCATACAAAATGACAGGCCTGAACATCATCTAGTAAATCATGACTTTCACCTACCTCTTCTCCAACGACCGCGGTATAAACCAATCACAACCCAGCAAAAAGAAATCGTCTTCAAACACCATGATGATCTATTAATGAATGATGAGAATACAAAAAGCGTATTTTGATTTCGCCTGTCCGTCAAAAACAGAAACAAACAGATTTTTGTCCTCCTCGTGGAAACAAAAGTTTTGAATTTGTCTCAGTTTTGTTTCTGTTTTCTAAGTTCTAAAAACACAAACAAAACAGAAACTCAACAGTGCGTTTGGTGGAAAACCGCCTTTAGGAAGCATTTAGGGGGATTTGAATCCTTCACAAATTTCTGATTGAAAAGTTTAGGGTCTAAACAAAAATAGAAATTGTGTTTTTGTTTCCACAGAAAATTTTTCATTTCCTCTGACACATGATTCGTTAGCTTGAGAATAGAGATAAATTCAGAAATCTACCTTCCCGACTGACCGCACTTTATTTTATTGATGGGTCGTTCATGTAGGCATTCATTGCAGAAAGTAAAATTGAAGAAATCTAGAAGTGCAATCAATTTATATCCAAAACGTTAGTTAGTATTCATATCAAGTATCAGCAATAAGGAAATATACGCAAAGTAAATTGCGCACTCCAAATTGTTCATATATGTGTGTCACACGGCGAGGTCTAAAGTCGGATAAAAATTGTAACGACCCCACAGATAGAGCACGTGAAACCGTTGACGATGACGGTTACAAAACGGCAGGACCGGTCCGACTCTGTTTTTGGTGCCCCAGAAGGTAAACCGTATGAAACTGAGAATTGAACGTAAAATATATATAAGGTGAAAGTCACGTTTGGTTTCATTCGATAAAATTAAAGTGTGTTTTGTTCAACGCCTTACTCTTCATACCATTTTATTCGAAGTGAAAATCCCTTTCAAATAAAACCTCACTGATCATTCTAATATGGCCCCACAAAAATCATTTGTTGATGCAACGAAAGGGCTTTAACTGATTCACAGACATTATTATAGGAAAATTATACCATACAAGGAGGTAGAATTATTTCAAGAGGGTCAAATTTCCTCTTTTCGACAATAGTAGTTTATGTAACTAGTACGCAAAATGAGGATTTCGCGGACGAATCGTAATGTTTACACTACACTATTTTTTTGTATAAGTTTTCCAAAGAATGTTTCATGTAGGAACTACGTTTTTATTTCTGCTATCAATACGCAAATATATTTGTAGGCAGCACCGGCAGAAGGCCGTGTGAAATATCGAATCAGATTTTTTATTACTAGTCAATGGGGATATAGATAGTTGAATATAATAAACTTGTAAGTAAATATGACAACCATTCAGAAAGATACTCCAAATTTGAAAGAAAATTGTAAATGTATTCAGTATATAGCAAAATCCTGTTTTTCCCTAGTTTGACATTCGAATCGTGAATGCTAGATGTCACCTACTTCGTGGTAATCCTGAATAGAATGCGTCAAAATGTTATCGGTTCATAGTTTTTATGGTATTTATAAAGACCCGTTAATGTTCAGTTATGTTTTATGAATGAATAAAATTCAGTTCGTAAAGTGTTGCCATGACGACACTTAAGTAGCATTCTACGGAGTTTTTCAAATTCTCAAAGTTGCCGTTTTGGGGTGCGTATACAAAAAAACATTTTACTTCAAGTACTTATGACTCAAAGTATTCAAAGATGATCCAAATCGGTCACGTAGTTTTAAAATTGTGCTGTTGTGAGATTGAAAACATTTTCATATCAATTTTGGCGAACTACATGTCCTTCTACAGAAAGTCCTGAGCTTCCCAATTCTCATTCGAAAAGTTTTTCTCCAAGATGTACACACAAATGGAAAATTCATTGATATTTAAAAAAAAATCAAAAATGTTTGTCCAGTATGTTATTTTCATGGGAACTTCTTTCGTTCGTGCTAATTAGATGCCACTTGACAATAGTTTATCTTCCCTTGACACACATAATTCATAAGTCTTCCTCTTTCTTGAACTGAATCTTATAGAACAGCTAATCTGTGGAAAACGAACAATTTCTATATGTTAGGTCAGTAACAGCTTCGATTGGAAGTGCTATCGAATTTAGAAATTTATCCTATTCAAAGTTGGACTACATACATAATTATTAGTTATAAAGTGTATCAATGGGAGTAAGTATTATGCATCTTGAAAATCTCAATGTAGTGCAGAGATTGATCCTAAAAATCATTTTTGGAAAACCTCGGGATTTCTGCACCGAAAACTTATTCGACGAAACTCAAATATATGACATTAGACAACTCTACAGCTTGAATATATCAACCAGTGTCTTCAAAAAGAAGATACTGCTGCATACACCCACTCATAGCTATAAAACAATGCAGAAAGTAAAATAATGTTACTCGATATTGTGTGGAAAAACCATTGGCCAACGTAGTTGTGAATACTTAAGTAGCAAACTCTATAATGAATTGCCATCGAACATTTGAAACAGCAGAACCTTCAATCAATTCAAAACTGAAACAAAAAAATGGGTACTAGACAAAGAACGTCAATTTTTGCACAGAATAATCAACAATGATTGAAATACGTGACCTCACTCGAATAATACTCAACCTACCTCCAGCCAACCTTTAAAATAATTCAAATCCATATGACCTTTAATTTTTTTTTCATACCCTTATTGATATTTTTAATATTTCCCATGTTTTGATACAAATAATACTGAATGAATTTGTATATACACATTTTTTTTTGTGTTCGATCACATCAAATATTTAATTGAGTTTTATAAAAGATTTTTATACCATGCACAAGCTGAGAACTGGTTTCTGTGGTTATTTTCGTTTATTCAAACTCATACTCCATTGGAATGTGTGTAGAAACTGTATTATGATGAAATTATGCGAATAAACATTATTATTGATATAGTGATTGAAACACAAGTAAGTACAGTCTACAGCTTTAGTTTGATAGATGAGTGGACTTTTAAATTGTTACGATCAATTTATTGAACTTCAAACACAACACAATATTGCACTCTGACAATAAATAATTCAATCAGAGTTTTTGAAAATACCACGTACCGCTCTGCACTAAATCACGTGAAAATACTTCTTCAATGAATGATTCACTATGAATAATGAATGCTTCTGCGATACGCCCAACCTATATATCCTCGCGCCTAGCTTCCAAAATATTCGAGCAATTCGTCGAAGGTTCCATGACGTCATCGGAAACCCTCAATGGCCGCATTGTCTAGCATGTGCGAGAGGAATAGGGGCGGACTTTACTTATTTACGTAACGCCATTTTCAGAAGTGTTTTAACTTTTTCTATTCAAGTGGCGAATCAAACCCGTTTATAACCAGATTAAAAACCTAGCATTTTTGATTGTAGAGTTAGAGGTTCATATCAAAATAAAATGTTGATTGTTTCTTACTCTTGAAAAATATGTTCCATGATAATTCATGATGAATTTGAGAATGAATTAATAAATTCTGAAATCTACCTCGCTTATCATGGCGCACAGTGGTTCCGATAGTTAATCTGAGGGAACAAAATTATTATTCTGAATATTTGTTTAAATATATGGCAGAATCAGCTTGAATTCGCATCAGAATCATAAGAATATTATGTATTTTCAAAATCTATCGACAGGATGTTTTTTTTTGTACTGCATACCCTTGTATTATCGGAATTTGAAATGGGCATTTCACTTTTCCTATGGAAGGTTGGCAACCGGTCAGATTTTGATGATAGTTCAGTTCAAATGATTTCTAAGAGCCAATTTGTATTATTACGCTAAAGTTGTATCTATACAGGAATGCGGCACGAAGTCTCATTTGAAAGAAAAACTAAATCAGACATTTCTCTGTCAGAAAACAACTTTTATGTTACAGACTGATAATGTGACTGATATATATATATATATATATATATATATATATATATTCTTTATTTTCTCGGAATAAGGGCCTCAGTCAGTCTATATATTTTTTATTTCATTCGACGTTTCGTCATTGTTTATGTCATCTTCAGGTAAAAATATAATTCAACTATTATCTTCATTCATTTATGTTCGGATGATTGAATGACTTGTTGACATTAAACAAGTCGAACCTAAAGGTCGAAACGTCGTCGGAAATAAATAATATATACTGACAAGGCCTTATTTCGAAAATGATAAAGAATAACATATGTTGAAAGCAAATTAGAATTTTATATGATAGAATAATATATATATAATATTATTGATTACATAATATATATACATATATATGAATAAAAAATAGACTTATTAAAATTCAGTCGACATACAATTTAAACAATATCAATGAACATTCTGGTGTGAGATAGATGAGATATTTTCGCAAAAACAGGTATCCTCTAAGGCAGAGCCTGTGCTTGGGCAAGTTACTTATTCTAAAATATTGATAGTTGTTAGTACAACACATTTTGAAAAGTTCAATTGAATTTTTTATGCGAGAAAAGTATATAATAATATAGTGCTGAATTCACTAGAATAATATAATATAGAATAAAGTTGTATTAAATATGCTAAAATCATATAATATAAATAAATTGTATTAAATTGAAACAGGCCAAATGCACTTATATAGACATAAATATCACAATGAAGAGACGAAAATAATAATGAAATGAAGGCTAGAAGATAAAATATCAATAATTAAACAATGATTTGATAACCATACGTTCTAAGGAAAAATATAATATTTCGTTTAGGAATATTTGAAGCTTTGATTTGTTGGGAGAAATTAAATCTCAGCAAAAATATGATTCCTCCCCTATTCCCTTTCTGGATGATGCCATTTTCAGAGCGTTATTATTAGTTTTCAGACGGATTTGGTATTTATGGTTGATGAGTGGTAGATTAAATTTTTTTTTTATATAATAATAATGCTGACGTAAATCTAGTACTTCCCTTCCTGTAAATATTAGATCCAGGAAAAATTGTCTTTTACGAATATTTGACTATATAAATATACTTATTAGTCTTTTACGAATATTTGACTCAGTGTGCCAAACGGTGAAGAGGTATCTTCTCTTGATTTCTCATTATTACTGAAAAGGTATTGAAGAAAAAAACTCACCTGTCAAGTATAATACTTCGAAGAACTTCGGCTGCCTTTTTTAATGATAGGTCATTATTTCCAGACACTTGCGAAAACAAAACTCGACAAGGAACAATCATTTGCCGATTAAATCAGAATGACAGCATATAAATAATTTAATTGTGATGGAGATGAAAAACAGTTCGTGTAGTTGAGTGCCAACACGATTTTGCCTGGTCAGAAACTACAATGTTTGGGTATAACAGTTGCAAGTTGCAATGCATTCTTAAAGGATAATTTTTCACCCTGTTTTCAAAGAATTTAAATGACTATCCAAAATTTATTATAGCCCGTGAAATATAAGCAATTATTTATGATTATATTGCTGAAGTATTAATGTTTTTTGCGCACTTGCGTTTCTTCACTTTTGTCCAGTCAGATTGAACATCGGAACCACTGAGTGGCGGTCCTGCCCTGGAAATGGATAACTATCGATGGCTTTGGTGAATTTGTAGAGAAGCGTATATTTTTCAAGGCTGCTTTATACGTAAGACTCATGAGTGACGAAACGAGGAAGTGTTATGTTGATTTGCCAATCATTTTCCCCAATTAGGCGCCAGCAGACACACACAACAATTGTTCTTCAGAAAATAGAATAAAATCAACTGTCTCACGAGGTCTGATTGTTTCTCCAAGGCATGTTAACCTGGAGTGAAGCTATTATAGAGATACAATTTCGTTGAAGATCGATTCTCATATTCTTAGAAAAATGTATTTCTAATAACTGGCCTCGTAACAATTATTATCGTGTCTGCTTATTTCGGAAAAAGACTTTTATTTTTCATGTCTGATTTTTCACCGAGGTCGGTTAGAACTATCCCTAGTATAAAACAGTTTATATCCCAAAAAGTAAAGGTAATAGCAGAATTAAATTTTGAATGGGGTTTACATTCCAGGGGTAAGTAGGTAACGAGGGGAGTTTTCCTAAAATTGAAAATACCCCCTAAATTTGATTGATTTTTATCTATATAATGTCTGAATTTCGCAACCTACTCGGTAAAATACCGGGTGTTCCACGAATTTATTAGACCAGTCATAACTTCTAGAATATTAGGTGTATCGAAATGAGATTTGGTATAGGTAAATGGTATGTGAAGAGGTCAGTTTTCGCATATTTTTTACTTTCCCGGTCACTTCCGGTTTCACTGGAAATGGCTCGGTTTTGAATTTTTAAATGGAACACGCTGTATATTGTCAACATTTTTTATTTCCGAGGCAATTCTGGATCAGAATGTGACATTTTAAAAAGTGTTTATCCCGCTTATTTTTTTTAGATCACTTTTAATATTGCTTTTAGGTGGCCATGATCGGACGTAAACTTATTTGAGGACCTCAGGTGATGTCAGAAAATCACAATCGCAAAGTTTTAGTGACTAGTATGACGAATAGGAATAAGACAAGTTGGCAAAATCACATTTTCGTGTCTAACTATTATTTTTCTAACGATACTAATTCATTTGCGATTGGATTTAAAATAAGAACTTACATTAAATATTACCAAGGAAAATACTGGATAATATCAATCAAATATACTTCATTGTCTCATTGACAAAGTCTGCAATCCTAAATTTAAAAGGTAAAAGGTAAAAGGTACAAAGGTAAAAAGGTAAAAAGGCAAAAAGTTAATAGTGCCAATATACACACAAATGTTAACAACATTTTTTTGACAATACACAAGATAGTAAATAAATAATACAAATAAAAGATTGGGGTCGACATTAACTAATGATTTAAAATAAAATGGAAAATCTGAAAGGTTGCATCTTACTTGATCACATTAATTACAGTCTAAGTTGAATTGATCTTCGTAAAATTCCTCTGTAGTATAATAGGCCCTCACAACCAAGAACTCTTTCACTTCTTTTCGGAATCTAAATACAGTTGGTTGGTTGGTTGGTTTAAGGCTGACGAGCCAGAGACAGGGTTGGCACTTAGCTTCCCTTGACACTGCGACCAGCTGGGGTCTATTGTATCACTCTGTTGTCAGTGGTTCCTCATTCAAACAGGTTTGTGCCTTTAATTAGGTTAAGAAGCCTGTTGATAAGGTTCTTCGGATTCATGCCTGTTTCCGGGCTGATCTCTCCAAAGGTTCTGTGTCGCCTACTACTTAGGGCGTCACAGTCGAAGATAATATGAGAGGCTGTTTCCTCCTCTTCATCACACAGCCTACACTCCACGGTTTCCCTGCGTACTCCCATGGTGTTTAGGTGTTTTCTTAGGCCGCAGTGTCCAGTCAACAGACCTATCATTATACGAGCCTTCGTTCTGTTCAGGTTCAGAAGGTCAGCCGTCAGGGTCCGGTTTGGATGCCCTACCATGACTTTGCTGTGTATTTGCCCGACAGTTTCATCCCAATATTGTTGGTGTCTTCTTTTTATCCACTCGTCGATCAGGGTCCTGCATCGGTTTTTGCTGATCCCGTGTGCAGGTTCTGGCCCTGTGAATAGCGTTTCAGATGCTTGTCTAGCTAGCTGGTCCCCTTTGACGTTGCCTTCAATGCCTCTATGACCTGGCACCCACATCAAGGTGACCTTGTTGTGTTTTGCCAGCTCGATGAGGTTCTGGGGGCAGTCCCAGACCAGTTTGGACTTTATCTGTGTAGAGTTGAGTGCTTTGATAGCACTTTGACAGTCAGATAGAATGTAGATGTGTTTTTTCCTATAACCACTTTCTAGATTCTTCTGAATGCATACCATGATAGCATGTGTTTCAGCTTGGAATATCGTGGAGCATTTACCAAGTGGTATAATGTAATCCCTTCTTGGCCTCACCCCATGTATTCCTGCTCCCGTTCCTTCAACTGTCTTTGAACCGTCTGTACACCAGACTATGTCCGCAGTTGATTGTGATTCTATACTCGGGGCCCATCCAGATCCATCAATTCGTGTTTCGAATGGTTTTTAGAATGAGTATAGGGGTTGCATGTAATCTGAAATCATTTCGAGTTCTTCGATGTTGACCACCGGTTTTGAATTTTAAATGGAACACGCTGTATATTGTAACATTTTTTTATTTCCGAGGCAATTCTGGATCAGAATATGACATTTTAGAAAGTGTTTACTCCTGCTTCATTTTTTTTACTCACTTTTAATATTGCTTCTAGGTGGCCATGATCGGACGTAAACTTATTTGAGGACCTCAGGTGATGTCAGAAAATCACAATCGCAAAGTTTTAGTGACTAGTATGACGAATAGGAATAAGACAAGTTGGCAAAATCACATTTTCGTGTCTAACTATTATTTTTCAAATGGCGACCATTTTTTCACAAGCAAAAATGATTTTTTTACGAATCTAACGATACTAATTCATTTGCGATTGGATTTAAGATAAGAACTTACATTAAATATTACCAAGGAAAATACTGGATAATATCAATCAATCAATCGAATATACTTTATTGTCTCATTGACAAAGTCTGCAATCCTAAATTTAAAAGGTAAAAGGTGAAAGGTAAAAGGTACAAAGGTAAAAAGGTAAAAAGGCAAAAAGTTAATAGTGCCAATATACACACAAATGTTAACAAAATTTTTTTGACAATACACAAGATAGTAAATAAATAATTCAAATAAAAGATTGGGGTCGACATTAACTAATGATTTAAAATAAAATGGAAAATCTGAAAGGTTGCATCTTACTTGATCACATTAATTACAGTCTAAGTTGAATTGATCTTCGTAAAATTCCTCTGTAGTATAATAGGCCCTCACAACCAAGAACTCTTTCACTTCTTTTCGGAATCTAAATACAGTTTGTATTTCTTTTAAATTGCTGGGTAGGTGATTAAATAATTTTTTGCTCCTGTAAATAAGGGAATTTTGAGTAAGAGCTGACGTAGGGACGGGTAGAGCAATATGGTGTCTTAAACGTGTATTATATACTGAAGAGTTGTTTATTTCATTTCTGTATTTCTTGTGAATTAGACATACTGTCTCTAGAATGAAAAGACCTGCCAGTGTTAAAATCCTTTGCTCTAAAAACAATGGTCTACATGAATCGCGGCGTTTGGCTTCGCATAAACATCTAATGGCTCTTTTTTGAAGGGTAAAGACCATTTCAAACAGTTGATGCGAACATATACCCCAAAAGCATATGCCATAGGGTAGATGAGACTCTACTAATGAAAAATCAGCCTTCCTAGCATTAGCAATATCCAGTTCGTGAGAAACACTACGTACGGCAAAGCAACCCGATGCTAACCTTTCGCACAACTTGTTAATGTGGCGTTCGAATCTTAACTTTTCATCAATAAGTAATCCCAAAAACTTATTTTCCGCGGCATTGCTAATTATTCCATCATCTAATGAAACCTCCCTGATGTTACATCTGAATGATACGATGTTCGTTTTGTTGACATTGAATGATAGGAGATTTGCATCGCACCACTCTTTCACCCTTATTACATCCACACTGATGTGATCGAATAGATCGGTAATTGATTTATCCTACCATAGGATAGTGGTGTCATCCGCAAACATTGTTAATTTACCCTGGATGTCCAACTGATTCAGATCGGTGACATTCAACAAGAATAACAGAGGTCTCAGAACCGAGCCCTGTGGGACACCAGAGTTGACAGCACATTCATTGGATTCAATTCCATTAAGTGAGACATTTTGGCGACGTTCGGTTAAGTAAGATCTAAACCAAGACAATGCATTGCCTCTGAATCCATATATTTCAAGTTTTTTCAGCAGTATTCTGTGATTTACGCAGTCAAACGCCTTAGATAAGTCACAAAAAACTGCCGCAGCTGCCTCTCTATCATTCAGATTGAGGTAAAGATTTTCTAGAAAGGAAAAAATTGCATCCTGTGTACTTTTTGAGGCTTGGAAGCCAAACTGATTGGAACTTAGTATGTTAAACTTGATCAGGAAGGATGATACCCTTATTTTTACCAGTTTTTTTATTATTTTTGATAGGATTGGTAACAGGGATATCGGTCTAAGATTGGCAGGGACATCATGATCTCTGCCTTTATATAGTGGAATTACTGTGGCAATTTTTAAACAGGCAGGAAATGATCCTTGGGAGAATGAAATATTAATTGCCTCTGCCAAAATTTGTATTGCACCATCCGGCAATTTATCTATTATTCTGAGAGAAAGATCATCCCACCCAGAAGAAACTTTGTTTTTTATTTCTCTGAAAATTAATTTTATTTCCTGAATGTCTGTGGGTTCAAAAAAGAAAGAGTCTTTAACAGATATTTTTTTTTAATATATCATTGGATCAGTTTTCACAGTAATATTCTCAGATAGTTTTGCTGCCACTGAACAATAGGAGTTCAGTTCGTCAGAAGAAGAAGAATAATTTATTTAAGTGTGCCTTGGATATCCATGATGCATATTTTGCAGTTATTTTTATCAAGTCTTCTTTGGAGAACAAAACACTCACTTAGATAATGACAGTGACATAAGGTTTATGAGACAGTAAAAGTTTCTTAATTTCCGTTGAATTTCAGTTAAATTTTTCTTCAAAATAATGTATACTCAAAGTGAAAAAGTGGATATGTTATTGATATTTGGAGAATATCATAGAAATGCTGCTGAGTTGTATGCTCAGAGATATCCCAATCGGCAACATCCAGCCAATCAGTATTTTCCGTATGTTGAGAATCGTTTAGACAAGAAGGAAATCGAGAGGCGGAACAGAGGTTTATCATAAATGAAGAGACTGATATTAACGTTCTTGCTATGGTTGAGATAGATAAAACGGTTTCTTCAAGATAAATTAGTCGAGAAATGCAGATAAGTCACGAATCAGCAAGAAACATACTGAAAAAGCACGGATATCGAGCATTTAAATATCAGTTAAATCAACATTTGTATGCTGACGATGGCGATAGTCGGGCAGTGTTTTGTGATTGGCTGCTTCAAAATCGAGTTTACCCAAATTTTCTCAACTTTATTCTATTTTTCGACGAATCTCTATTTACAAATAATGGTATGTTCAATAAGCAAAATACTCGGTACTGGGCCCATCAAAATCAGCATGCAATGAGAGAGGGCAATTTTCAAGGAAGGTTTGTCGTCAATGTCTTAGCTGATATCGTTGAAAACATAATAATTGGGCCAATATTGTTTCAAGGTCAATTAGCAGGGGTTAGGTACTTAGGTTTTCTTCAAAATGAAATCGAGGATCATCTTAATAATCTACCTTCAGCAGTTTCACGGCGTATTTACTTCCAAAAAGATGGAGCACCCCCTCATAATACCAAAGAATTTCTTATTAATTACATAATAGAGCATTTTAATAATTAATTTATTGCCACCAATGGTCCAATACGGTGGCCTGCCCGCTCACCGGATCTCACTGTGCTCGATCTCTTTATTTGGGGATATGTTGAAGAAAAGGTTTACTATGCAACAACCCCAGTCACTCTTTAAATCTTAGAAGTAAGAATCCTACGGGCATTTAGAAGTATAACGCCTCCAAGTTACGAAACGTGTTGAGTGAAACAATTTAACGAACTAAAATGTGTCTTGAACAAGGAGGAATGCACTTCAAAAATTTACTACAGTGAAAGTAAATAAATTATTATCCATGGCATACTTGACAAAAGTAAATACATTATTATCCAGTATTTTCCTTGGTAATATTCAATTTATGTTCTCATTTTTAATCCAATCGCAAATGAATAAGTATCGTTAGATTCGTCAAAAAATCCTTTTTTTGGAAAGAGCTTGTCAAAAAATGGTCGCCATTGAAAAATAATAGTTAGACACGAAAATGTAATTTTGCTTTCTTGTCTTATTCCTATCCATCATACTAGTCACTAAAACTTTGCGATTGTAATTTTCTGACATCACCTGAGGTCCTCAGATTAGTTCACGTCCGATCATGGCCATCTAGATGCAATAATGAAAGTGACTAAAAAAATTAAGTGAGCATAAAAACGTTTCAAAATGTCATATCCTGATCCAGAATTGTCTCAGAAATCCAAAAATGTCACAATATACAGGGTGTTCCATTAGAAAATTCAAAACCGGAGCCATTTTCGGTGAAACCGGAAGAGACCGGGAAGTGAAAAATATGCGAAAACTCTCCTCTTCAAATACCATTTACCTATACCACATCTCATTTCAATACACCTAATATTCTAGAAGTTATGTCTTGTCTAATAGATTCGTTGACACTCGGTATACCCCTATTATCAAACAGGTTATACTTATCTCAAAGAGTATGCAATTTTGTAAGAGGTTACTTTCCAGAGGTAGGTACATACTGAAGAAGAATTTTCCAGAATCCAAATCCAAAAGGGTTGAAATTGTCCACTGAATAATTGAATAACTTTTAACCACAAAACTGTTAATTTAAAAGAAAAACGACAAAACACGCCATTTTTATTTTTGGGAATAAATTTCTTTCATGTTAAAATTTTGCACCCAAGCCGATGATATCTTCCCATATTATACAACAGGTTATATCTCAATGAGTAACGGTAAATTGGGGGTTACATTCCAGATAAGAAGGATTTGTCAAAAATTGTAAGGGGATAAAACTACCCCCCACCCCTGTATATTTGAATATTATTTTATGTTTGTTAATATTTTGATGTTTCAACAAAGAAATTTGGCTGATATTAGTAATGCTAATTTAGTATATTATGGAAGTAACAATACCATCGAAGAGAAAGAGATGTAAGAAGAATTCCAAAATACGATTCTGATTTTGTTCAGTTCTGCTGTTGATCGATTTTGATTTTGTTCGGTTTCTAAAAAAGTTTTTTTTATATCGTTAGTTTTTGATGATGTTAGATAGGTAGATTTATAACTCTACATTTACATGTTTGCTGCCAGTCATGCTTACTTCAAAAATTAAAATAATAAAAAAAAAACACACAAACAAAAATATTAATAATACAATTAAAATGATTAAAACTATATAACAACGTTTACAAACAACAAAGATTGAAAGTGGAGAACATTCTGTGCATAAAATTAGTAAGAAGTATATTTTTAAGTAACACAATATGCCTACTATTGTATCAAGTGAAAGAATTACATCTGAGTTAAGATATTCCTCAGTGTTATAAAAACAGTTTTTCAACAAAAATTATTTCATTTCAAGCTTAAACGATTTGTGGTTGGATGATTTAATAACTTCAGGTATATGATTGTAAAGATTTATATCCAGGGAGTTTTTCTGAGACATTTCTTGTATGATAATGGTGAACATCCAGATGTTTAGAAAAATGTAATATGTTTTTATGGATTCCAAGAAAAGTGTGGTAGATGAAAAGAGAAGGTTCTGCCTGAATTATATTCCTCCTTTTTAAGATTTTGATTATATTATATTCTGATAAAATCTCTTTGTTGAGAATTATAATTTTTGGGTTTTATTCTTCATAAAATATGTTTGAAAAATTACGGTCCTTACGAATTCCATTTATGATGTTTTTATACTACTTGTGTTTTCGTTTCTGATGATTTTTACAATTACCAATTATCATTCTTGAATTTTACGATTCCTGTTTAGTTAGATTATTATATATCATTGTCATTTTATGTTAGTGTATTATTATTTCTGTTACATCATGGCATACCGATAAGTGGAAGTGAATCAAAGTTTATTTGCAATATTTTCACCAAACTAACGTGTAAAATAAAAGCTTAATTATATTTCAAGTTCTACCCACACTCATACTTCGACTATCCAATATTTATCGCATAGAATTAGCCTTAATGGATATTATCGCTTTTTTCAACACTTTTCCGGGAACTACGTATTTTAATATAATCCAGATTGAAGTTTGTTCTGCAATCAGGAGTCATTAAATGGTTTCCTGAAATATGAACAAGAGACTACTGCGTAGTACACCTCCGTCTCGTTGAACTCTCATCTGCTTTCATTTTCGATACTACCTACATACTGATAGTATTTATTTTCGTTCATTGACGTAGTTTGATAAAGAATAATACGGTCTTTCCTGTAATGAAAACCTGATGACATATATGTTTTGTTATTGAAATTGAATCTTATTACTTTGGATTTAATATTTCTGTGAAACGTTTTCACATACGTTTTTCCAGAATTCTTGATTGGTGGTCAACATGAATATGTTCTCAGTATTACCTACATCTATTGATCTCGAGAGGTATGAATTACATTCATTTGATATTTACCGCAAACAAGCGTTCATTGTCTCTATTATGATTTTGGGACATGGGTAATTGAATTTTTCAGAAACCCTATGAACGTATGGTATTACAGTTATTGCTGTGGGTGATAGTGGAGATTATTGTAGTAGCTGTATAGCTTGAATAGTTCTAACGACAAAATTTTGAGATAGTCACTTCTATACGAATTTTATGTTGTTGAATAAGTCAGTTTTACTCTTACAGAAGCACAACTACAAGAAGAACCCTTACAAACCTCATGATGTTTCGGAAAAAAATAAACGAATAGGTAACAAATTCAACGTTGAAAAAAATATTCAAAACAAGCAATAATTTGAAATATATTTGAACTCAGACAAAACCGTGCAACAAAAATCAAAATTACAAAAAAAATGTGTTCAGTATTCCATGTGTTTGTGGTGAAACATATAGAGCACATCTTGATCATCGAGGATAAGGAAAGCTGAGCATGAAAATAAAACATAGGTATAAAAATTAATTTAAAAATACAAAAGCGAAGTTATGAAGGAAACCACGGAAAAAGCCACAACACCATTAGAATTCAGATCAACTTTCTCATAGAAAAGAACACATTAGTAAATCGCGAATTATATAAGTTGAAATTAGATGAACGTATATTAATGGTACTTTTGGTAGCTATTATACGCAACTTGAATACAATACCTAATAAAAAAGTATTTGAATAATTGAGGGCTTTTCAAGATTAAAAATGTCAATATCGATCAATTCATTATTTAATATTCACTGTTAATGTAAATAAACAGTGCAACTATTGAAACTCATGACTGTAGTGTATTTGCAGTCACGACGTAGATTTCTGTAATAGTGCCTTGTATTATTGTCGGCTCTTGTGCTAGTAATAGTAGAAGGATTCTTATTACACGCTTTTATTATTATTATTATTATTTAGTTTCACCTGTTCCGGTGTCTGCTTGTCTGTTTGTAATCAAATCTTGCAATTTAAATCGTCCGATTGATTTGAAATTTGGCACGTGTACATAATTCCGGATTTCCGGTGACAATGCATTATAAAATTTTGTTACGAAAAAAAACAAAATGGCGGCTCCAATATGGCGGACAATCTTTGTGATTATGGTCCGATTCTATTCAAAATTGGTATCTAGTGGTTTTCGGGGTCGGGGTCAAAATTCAAAAATAAATTAGATAGAAATTACTTACATAATAAATATTGAAAAATAAAAAATAAATAAAAAAAAAAATTAAAAACAAGCTTTTATTAGTTGTTGGTAATATATGAATGATTTTCAAAGTGACAGAGGCCACAAAGTTGTATATTTCATAGAAATTGGGTAAACAGGTATAATTAAGTTTGATAAAAGGTTTTTCCAAAAAATTTTTATGAATTTTTGATAATATACAAATAGTTTAAGTTGACTGTGATATCGACGTAAGTCTTTCATTGATCCCATATATTTCATGAAAAATAGGAATCGTTGAAAACTGTATGATATTGAACGATCTACGATTTGAGTTATCTGCGATATTGAGAGCCAGTTTATTGACTTCAGGCATATGAAAGTTATTTTTTTTCTAAAATAAAAACATGGGATCAATAGTAGGCAAATATTGAAACGTTTGTAGAAGATAGTCCTAAGATTCTTGCTGATATTCATATCGATGTCAAGTACTACCCAAACATTATGTTACATCAGAATTCTAAAGAATTGACCGATTCATTTTGTTAAATACGGGGTAGTTGCATATTTTACCAAACATAAATTATCCATTTTATTTACCTTGTGTATAACATCGAAAGTTTTTCACTTTGGAAGTTATATGATTCATAAGTGACATGCCCTCATTTGCCTAATATTCAAGGAATCTCGAAACATACTGTTTGAATAATCACTAATAAATTATTCACTTTAGATTACATCAAGAAAAATTATTCGTGAAAATCTTCAGAGAGATTTGAAAAGAAAAAGTTTTTTCAATCTGTAACGTTGTACAAAATAGCAGTGGTATTGGGTATTTTATTTAAATTGGATTCCAGTATCATTCGGGAATGGACGAAGAAAATCCTGTTTTTTTCTAGAAATCACAAAATAAATGAAAAAAAGTAATTACTTTTTGCCTTCTACCTGTATGTAAAAAGTCAACAGATTTTTGTACGTTTGCTGGGGAAGTCAAAATTCAGAAGATTCCACTGTGAGCCATTTCCTCAAGAATAGTACAAAACTTCGTTGTTCTGGAACGACTGGGTAATTAAAGTTGTTTCAACAAAACAATATAATTTTTCTACCTTCTGTATTACCGTGACAATAGTGACAATTGAAATGATTTTCCTTGTATGTATATATCGTATAAAGTTTCACTTATGTTGAGTCACGAGCCCTGACAATTTAGCTAATTATTAGAGTAAAATTAATTCATGTCGTCCGCGAGTTGAATGCCCTTTACATTGGTGACACACAAAGGTTTTGCTGAGAAAATTCATTAGCATGGAAATGCTATTCGTACGATAAAGCGCGCAGTTGACGTGCCCTCTTTTATTTCTATAAAAGAACATGTTCCTGATGAATAATCTGGTTCATGTTAATATAATTACATTATTCGGATATTTATTCCTCAAGGTATTGTGTTTTAGAAAAAATCAAGCTCTATTTTGATCTACGAGAGCTTTCTAATTTCGAAATTTTAAAATACTCACTTTAAACTAAATCATACGAAGGCGTAGAACTGCCACACTTATTTTTATTTTACAATTCCAACTTGTAAGTCGGAATTCCGACTTGTATCTCAGAATTTCGACTTGTAAGTCAGAATTACGACTCGTATTTCGGAGTTCCAACTTATAAGTCGGAATTCCGACTTGTATCTCGGAATTTCGAATTGTATCTTGGAATTCCGACTTGTATCTCGGAATTCTGTAAGTGGGAAAAAAGTGATAACGAGTTTTGGTTGCCCCTGTATGGGAAAAACGCAATTAGGCAAAATTATGAATCGAAAATGAAAATACACCATTTTTGGGAATATTGAATGGACACATTTTATCATTCCAATTCATTGATTTTGAGATATTTGGTGTTGAATGAATCCATTTTGTGACAAAAACTCCAACATAACTCCCGAATCGCTTGGTATAAACCCATACAACGCTGTACAACCCTGTACAACCTTATATTTTTGAGAACCACTCTTCCAAAGGAATGAAATCGAGTGAAAATATATAGGATATTTCATTTAAAAAACATAACTTTAATGACTCACAGATTTATGGAACACCATGTATGTCGGAAGTTATTTTTGGAACATGGCTTTTATTACTTTCTACAATTTTTATTTGGGACATTTTTTCCTAGCTTAAACAGAGAAGCAGCTCTCGTCCACCCACGTTGATACATCCTGTATATATCTTCATATATATATAATTCTACTGTACGTGTGTGGCACTGAACTCTTCCTAAACGGCTGGACCGATTTGAATGGATGGTTTAGATTCACAAATCAGCCCGGCAGATGGCGCTGCAGTCGATATCATAAACGGCTGGACCGATTTCAATGAATTTTTTGTATGCGTTTGGGTGGCGCCCTGGATGTTTTAGATTCACAAATCATCCCCCTAAATGTTAAGGGTGGTCCACCCCTCAATTTTTTTTTATTTCCTGGAGAAAAAAACTATTTTAATATTTTTATGATACAGCATCCAAAAATACATACAACCCTAAATTTTCACCCTTCTACGATCAACCCCTATTTTTTTGACAAGATTTTTATTTTTATTTTGTCATGACTTAGAATAAAAAAATTCATGTTACTCTTAATTTTCACCCTTCTACGATCAATCTCTATATTTTTTTTATGGAAAAAACGGGATAACAGGAAAACGGGATAACGGGATAACGGGAATAACGGGATAACGAAAAAACGGGAAAACGGGATAACGGGATGACAGGATAAAGGGAAAACGGGATAACGGGATAAAGAAAAAAGTGATAATAGGAAAACGGGTTAACGAGATAACTGGATAATTGGATAACTGGATAACGGGATAACAAAAAACGGGAAAACGGGATGACAGGATAAGGGAATAAGGGAAAACGGAATAACGGGATAAAAAAAAAGGAAACAGGAAAACCGGATGATGGGAATAACGGGATAACGAAAAAACGGAAGGACAGAAAAATTGGATGAGGGAGAAATGGGATAACGGGATGAAGAAAAAATGGGATAACAGGAAAACGGGATAACGGGATAATGGGATAACGGGATAATGGGATAACGGGATAACGGAAAACGGGATAACGAAAAAACGGGATAACGGGATGACAGGATAAGGGATAACGGGAAAACGGGATAACGGGATAAAGAAAAAAAGGGGTAACAGGAAAATGGGATAACGGGATAACGGGAAAACGAGATAACGGGACAACAGGAAGGGAAGGAGTCAAAAGCATAATCTAGATGGAACAACATAAAGAAAACATAGAAAAAAAGAAATTCTACGCGGACGAGAGTTTTCGGGAAAAACATTTTAGGGAACATAGAAATTTGGACAGGACAACGTCTGTCGGGTCCGCTAGTATATATATATATATATATATATATATATATATATATATATATGTATGGTTTCCTATTGTTATGACCTCTATTTCGGAATTCCGAGATACAAGTCGGAATTCCGACTTATAAGACAGAATTTCGACTTACAAGTCGGAATTCCGAGACACAAGTCAGAATTCCGACTTACAAGTCGGAATTCCGGGATACAAGTTGGAATTGTAAAATTAAAAAAATGTGCCACTTCTACGCCTACGTAAAATCACATAGGCATCTGTAATAAAATATCGATTTTATGTAGATAACTATATTTTGGGTTACAATTTCATTGAAATATTTTTGGGCTGAAGGATTCGTAATATTGAACTCTGAGTCATATGATTGTGCTCTGCTTCTACGAATAACAAGTCTTGGTAATACTCCTCTGAACTGTTGATTCTCATTCAGGACATTGATCGATTCTAATATTGATTATTGTTTACTTCGTCGAAAAATATTCACCTTCGAAGGACAGGTCTGTTTCTCGTAAGCTAATATCATAACAATCTCTCAAAAAATATGAACCTTCCCATATTGTTTATCCATCAAATTTCCATTAATAATATTTGAATTAACTCCCAGTTCCCATTAGTTAGCTGTTATGATTATTTTACTTGTCCAAAATGTTTATTTTTACACTATAAATTCGGGAATTACCTGGGTAGTTTTTTTTGCGAATACCTTCGGCGGGCTCTTCAGGTGTAAGAAGGAGGTGTGTCTATTTTAGAAATAGCTTTGTTTTATGCTGAAGCAGTGAAAACAACTTACAAGGGATATACGAGGGTTACTTCTGAAAATTTCCTGTGGTTCTCACTTGTATCACAAATGACATTCCATCCCTTTTTCGAAACAGGAGATGATTTTCTTTTAATACTCGAGTAAAAATTTGGAATACTTGTAAACTATTATATTATCTATGGTATATAGGAAAAATTCACACCGGAAATCATGGATAAAATGTATCAGATAAGTTCTCAGAAACATTTTTGTTGAATGCGATTGAACGAGGACCCAAAAGAGACAATTGTGTTGCTTTGATTTGATTATAGTAAGCAAAAAAGGCGACATTTGGAACTCATCCCGACAAAGACGAAATTTGAATTTTGGTATTTTCTTGGCATACAGAAAGTCTAGAAAATTCTTAGTGTACGAAATACGTTTTTTTGCCGCTATCTTGTTTTTAAATCATACTAAATCGTGTTTGTGTGTGTATGCTATTCAATTCCATTGATTACCCGGCTACGGCGAAGTAAAAAGGAGGGTATGATTCTGACCGGTATGTATGTTCATCTGTTCCCTCATAACTTCTAAACTACTTACCATAATTTGACAAATGAGGTATCGTTGGAAGCGTCTTGATCGTCCGCTGGTTATAAGCTATGTGACGTCACATTGAATTGAATATGGCGCCCTCTAGAGGACATAAAGTCAAGAACTAAAAAAAAATATAATGCTGTGTTGGGTATCAAATAAAAGGGCTTTTCAAATATATATATATATATATATATATATATAATATATATATATATACATATATATATATATATATATATATATATATATATATATATATATCTATATTGTTAGCATGCATCCGATAATTGGGAATAATTTCTAAAATCACGCTCCAGATGTGAACCAAACATATTTTCTCTCCAAACCTACCCAAAATACATATATAATGAATACGTATGTCATTATGGACTTTGGTACACATATTAAAATTATATAAAGAAAACAAAACGTGTGTAATAATAATGACATAAGCTGGGAGTACCTCCATGTACCTAGGTACATGTAGAACAATAAAACCTAAACAAAAAATGTAAAGCGACTCTGCAAATGCTTCATCACGGAATTATAACCCCAAAATAGTTTAAATAAGGAGTAAGTTCAAACCCGACTACTGAAAAATCGTGCTCTTGAAAGTATGAAATAAAAATAAGATCAAAAACTAAAACCCGACTAGTGAAAAATCACGCTCTGAAAAGTATGAAATAAAAATAAGTTCAAAAACTAAAACCCGACTACTCGAAAATCACGCTCTGAAAAGTATGGAACTAGAAACTATCATCATCTGAAATTGTTATGTACAAACTTTTCAATATTTATCGTCTATTGAATAAACAACTCACACGTTATATAGTTGACTGTATTTAATACATATTTCTAGTGATGTTCAAAAGATAGCCGTGGTCATATGCCACCTACCCTAACAAAACAATACATTCTTACAGTAGTAAGCGATCATGAGCTTTAGGACAAAGTGGCATATGACCACAGCTATCCTCTGAACATCACTATGAATTTGTATTAAATACATTAGAATATATTACGTGTGAGTTCTATTGAATAGTTTGTACATAGCAATTTCAGATGAGAATATTTCCTTGTTTCATTCTTTTTAGAGCGTGATTTTTCGGTAATCGGGTTTTAGCTTTTGAATTATTTTTATTAATTCTTCGGATTTACTGCAAGCAACTTCCATAGCCTTAATCAACTGACACTGATCAAATGTTACAACTGGTAAAGGTATGTTGTATGTGGTATAAACACAGCTGTGAGTTGCTGGATTCATGTCAATCATAGGTAGACATGTTGTGGATACCACTTCTGTGTGCTCATCACTGATTACGATTTTCTGCATGTATCCCTTCCAACCAGGACGTGGCGTCCTAAATGATATTTCACAAAAGATCTATCTAAATGGGATTTGAAAAAAGGTCATCAAATATAATATTGATCATGCTTGATTTAAGAGACTGAAAGAATCGAATTTATATTCTTCCTCCTGCAGAAATAACAGCAGCAAAAGGACCTTCCTCTCTTTGAAGTTGATCTGCAAGTAAACGAGACCCAAAGTCTCGATGAAGCTGCACAGCAACACCGAGGACGATTGGTCTTATAAGTGATCTGGGTCTCGAAATTTGCACCAAAGAGTGTCCAATGGAAATCTTCTTTGAATGATGTGCTCTAGTACCAATTATGATATCCAAAAAATTTTGTAAAACAGACGGCATGAACTTTTTATTTTCCTGTTCAGATGCAGTTTCTGATGACGAATTTTACTTGCATTAGTAATACCTTGTACAACTTTCGTAGACAACTTGACACACTTTGAAGTTCAGCTTTAATTTTCAGAGCATTTTTATTTTTTTTAAGACATCAATACTTCAAAAAAAAAAAATGAATTAAAATATTACACCTTTTTTCAGACTTTTAGCGCGTCAAAAAAATTACCACTTCTTTCATTTTTTGGACATTTCACTTCTAAAAACCATTATTAAATTATTTTCAGCGTGAAATACCGTATATTTTTTTTTTTTTGATATTTGTTGAAGATTGCAGCCAAAGAACTCATTTTACGCACGCAATACGGATGTATATTTCATAATATGATAATATAATTTAAAATATTGATGAAATAAATGGGCATTTGTATGATAAAACGCATTTTGATTATTAAAAATATGATTTTCAATATAAGCTTCCAGTTCCCGGCTACCATTTTGTTTCTCTTTATTTTGTGAAACCAATATCATAATTGATTTGTTGAAAATATGAACAGGATTCATAAAATCAGATGTGGAATCATCTGCGACTGAAAGATAAACTTTAGTCACTATCTTCCATCGTCAAATAACCTCTTGTGGGGTATCCATGTTGAAAAGGGAAACATTCTCAATTGGATATGATAAAAATATTTTTCTGTGAATTGAAAAATGCACGATAAAAATGAAGTTATTTTTCGTAAATGTCTAACAGAAAACAACTACTATGAACTATATCTGATAGATATTCTGAAAAGACCCTAACTCAAAAGAAAAAATCTGAAATTGAAAATTTGCATTTTTATTCAGATAGTTATTTGATTTTCTATTCCAGTCTCAATTAAGAACTCATGAAGATAAATGAGGCAAGAAAGAATGTTTTCCAAAAAAGAGTACTCACCAGAAATCATTCGTAACATTGACGCAAGAGGGACATCGCATTCACTAGGTCTTCAATACATTTTTGTCGACGAAAATCTATTTCACGCTTCCACGATCATCAGGAAACACATTTTCAAGAAGCAATCTCACTTTGCAAAGATGGAAAAAGTTAGAATCATTTCGTTTGGAGAATGTTTCCCTTTTCAACAATATCATAATCTTATTCAGCGTGATATTTTCTGTAATTTAAAGCCACACACGATTTTTATTTTCAAGGTGGCGGCCAAAAAAACTCATTTTGCACTCTCAGATTTCTCTAGACTTTGAGTATTTCAAAAAGATACCAACAACGAACTAAAAAATTCAAACACCGTCTTTGTGGGAATTAGTTCTACCCAAAAACCTATATTCACTGTACTATTAGAAAATATAAAAGGTGGCAGTTTTTAAATCCCACCACAACACACATGGTGCTTCTCAAATGTAAGAAAATATCTTGGATATCGACCAAGTGAATTATTCCTGAAAATTTCGCGAAAATCTTAATATATGACTGCGGAATACCTATGACTTTCCATCACTGATCTACCAAATGGCAGATCTTCTAGATCTGGTTTATTTTCCTCAAAATAATCTCCCCCATGATAGAATCTCCCAATATCCAGGTAGATTTAAAATTAGGAAATAGAGTTGTAGTAGGTATTGACATTCAATACATTTTTTATAACACAAGAACAACATTTCTTAAAGTAGCTTTATTTCATGCTGAAGCAGCAGAAACGAGGGGTGTTTGAAAATTACGGTGATTCTGTAATTTTATTAAAATAAAAAGTCAATGAAACTGTAATGAAATTCACCTTTAGATACTGACGTTTGGCGAAATAATCGTTAGAATATTCATTTTGATATAAAAATATATTTTATCCATGAAAATCTGACCGTAAATTCCAGCATTTTCTTTTGGAGCGAAGTTATTTTTGAAATTATCTCATATACATGATCATGTACATCTAGAATGGAAACCCATATGAATATCTTATGGATCGTTCATCCACCTATTTATATCGAAAGAAAATGTAAACAATGAAAGGAAAACCCTGGAAAATCACGTTTTTATAATAGCCATGATATTGTTCGATAAAGCAATTACTTATCCAGTTGAATCACCTGCTAAAGGTAAACATTGTTATTGAATTTTGTTTTCGAAAACAATTGCTTACGTTAGATCATTCTATTTTATTTATTCATATTCAAAGTTCAAACACGTGTACTGCTAATCGATGAATTTACCTGAATGAGTAACCTAGAAGTCGGGAGTATATTGATCGGGAATTCGGCTATAGAAATTAGTAAATGGTCAAGGTGATTTTTTTGCGAAAACACGAGATCGCTCCTTCAAAGTGGAAACATGATGAATGTGGCCAGTTAGTGGAGAAAAAATTGCATAAAATTATGCATTATTTCGGGGGACTTCATGGATTTTCCTAAAACCTTCTGATATTACTTAGAAATAATTTGCAGAAAAAAGTTATAAACTTATATTTGTGCGCTGATTGTTTATTAATTGTTTAAACAATGAAAAACAATATTTTTAGGCAAATTTGAAATAACTTCACCCAAATTGATGCTATAGGATTTTTTGAAGTCGCTAAACAAGAATAAATGATATAAAAAAACAATGGCATGGTCAGTCGTAAAGCTATGTTTCATGAATGATAATTTACAACAATTTTTTATTTATGTGTACATTTCGGAGAATAACTGTTCGGGTAAAAGTTGTGGAGCTAATGAAGCTCTACGAACGGCTCATAGTTTGCCGATATTGGGTAGAGAAATTAAATATTGCATTTTTTTTATCTTTCAACAGCCGCCATTTTGAAACTCCTGGACCATTTTCGAAATAGCCGAGGTATTGATGAGAAGTAGTTTTTTGCCAAATTTTGTTTCATTCGGTTGAAAAATGTGGCCTCCACTTAACAAGTTTATATATATATATATATACATATATATATATATATATATATATATATATATATATATATATATAAATATATATATATAAATATATATATATATATATATATATATATATATATATCACACTCAACAAAAAGATCCTCTCTGGAAATGGCCTATATTTTTTAAGGTAACAACTGTATAAATAAAAAACAGATATAAATCATCTCAGTGAAATTTACTCCTATCTATTGACGTTGAGAAAAAGTTGTCAAACAACAACCTCACTTAAAAAAATTCCAATCTTTAATCTTACAAAAATAATTTTGTTGGCAACATACAATTGGCACCACTGTTATCAGTCTCATTTTGGTTTTGGCCCATCAGAGGGCCATGTCTCCATGTCAACTACCTGTCAGAAGTACCTAACCTGTACTCGACACTTCTTCCCACATGGGGAAATGACAGTCACCAATAGAAATTGTAATAATTCTTATTTTAATACCTTAACTAGTTATTTTAAACTGTAGTATATCATCTTTCATCCTTCATAATGTGCCAACCATTATATTTCAACACCTGTATAATCATTCTCAACAAAGATGTAAGTCACATTCAACCTTCATGTTATAAAAAAAACTTACTTTGATTTTACAAATGATGATGGAAATAATTAATAAAATTCCCGAAAGCTTGGACAACCTTTGAAGAGTTCTCTTTTATTTGCTGCAAAACCCCACTTTTTACTGGTTCCATCCCTAACTAGTCAGCAACGACTACTATCTCTCTCTCTCTCTCTCTCTCTATATATATATATATATATATATATATATATATATATATATATATAATATATATATATATATATATATATATATATATATATATATATATATATATATATATAATGTATCAATATCACATTTTAAACTTGAAATTATTCAATATTTAGGCTCTGTATTTTTAAAATAAATTTTAAGACTTTTTTTGAATTGAGTTATATGTAAAACTTTCAGATGTTCATCTTGAAAAAAAAGTGGCGGAACGTGAATTGATTTCAGACATAATTCTACTATGACGTAATTGCATATACGTACTATTCCTATACATATTTTTTTTCACGTTTAAAAACATGACTTCTTGTTAGCTGCTTTTTTTTTCAGTTAAATTTATGTTAGTTTAATTTGTTATACAAAATTTAGTATAAAGCACTCGTGGCTGCGTGCTCCTCCAGTGCTGCACTTCAGAGTCGCCGCCTCACATTTCCGCATGTTAGCAAAAAAATTCTGCAGCCTACATTTTTTACTTCAAAGGAAACCTTCTTGATCCGTTTCTGTCAGTGGTACCATTAGTTATTAATTGTTTTTTAATGTTGTTCCCAACATCATCACTAATGTACAGTAAACATTTACTACCATCCCCCAACTTCCTGAAGCTAAAATTTAATATTACTCCACTAGTATACGTAGAGTCAGGTGAGCACTAAACTCACCGATCAACTGTTCTCACGTGTTCTATCTCTCTCTAACATTCAAATTTGATATTTTCGATCCATCCATACATCAAAAGATAAACTTAAATTTTTATTTTGAACAAGAATTTTAAGCAGGAACTCATTTATGAAAGTGGACATTTCGTCAATATACTAAAAAAACGTGATATTTTCTTATTTGATACAATTTACACTTAATATTAACAAAGAAAAAACATATTTTACGCTGCGTATATTTTGTTTGAGATTGTTCCATAAGTATATGTTGGTTAGGTAAACTTATTTTTTTTTTGTATAAACGTTATCAAAGTTTATTTAACAACAAATTTCACGGATTTTGGAGCAAAATTTGTTTATTTTTTGGTTTTTGGTGAAATTTTTATTATTTAAAAAAATAAAATAAAACCATCAGACCTTCTTGAAGTACAGATTACAAGCTTCAAAGAGTGCTATTGAAAATTTTTTTTAAACTAGAGGTTTTGGCCTAAGAATTCAAATTTGTCATTTTTTTAAATTATTCAATATTTGGTATAAATTTTTTTTAAATAAATTTTTAGATTTTCTTGCATTTCTAAATTTTCTCTCAAGTGTCATTTTGGGAGTGAACTTTGGAAATTTCAGATGTTTATCTTCAAAATTCAAGAATGGCAGATCTTTATTTGATTTTATAGAAAATTATACTTGACATAACTTCATATATGTACTATTCCTATTAATTTTTTTACGTTTGAAAACAAGACAAATCATTAGCTACATTTTTCGTATTCCATTTGAATTTTGGTTTGCTTAATTTGATCAATTAGAATAAAAGTTATGACAAATTAAGTGAAGCGCGCTCGGGTCTACGTGCTCCTCGAGTGATGCACTTCAGTGTCGCCGCCTCACATTTTCGCACGTTAGAAAAAAATTTGCAGCTTAAAGTTTTCATTTTAAAGAAAAACTTTATGGACCTTTTTTATGTAAAATCTGCCATTCTTTCGAATGGCTTTATCAGTTTTTCAAAAAAATTCTATTTTTCAAAAGATATTCAATAAAAAATCAAATTAAATCATTGCTTGGTGAAAACATTATCTTGCTAAAAAGTCTTCACGATATTGAAGGCTGTAACAGGGGAAAAAAAAGAACTTATAATAATAATAAAAAAAATATGTATTTCGAAAATAGGCAATAAATCACAGTAACAGTACCCAGAACGAAGTAGGCGTCCGTGCAGATATATACAAATCTACAATCTAAACAAATTGGACAGAAATTCTTATTTTACCAGGAGGCATTCATAAATTCCTTCACATCATAGGATTCTAGTTCAACGAACAGTTTGTGAATGCCTTTTTCAAAATCAGTCAAACTCGTTATAGATTTCATAGCTTATTGGAAAATTTGATGCAACTATAGTGAGCTCCTTTTTCTGACATTGAAAGTCTGTGTATGGGATAGGTATAATTTAATGATCTCTAAATGTGTGTACTGCCTGATTTGTGTTGAAATATTCCATATTTAATAGAAATAATAAGCATACTTGGATATATACTGTTGTTACATTAATATTTGTTTTTCTTTAAATTTACCCCTACAAGTCTCCCTGAACCCCAGGTTGAAGATTGTTCATATTGCTCTTTTTTGTGCAGCAAAGCCTTATCTGCACTGGATGCTCCATAGAAAATCACTCCATATCAATATAGTGCGTCAAAGTTTGAGAAATATAATATTTTCATTACTTTTGGATCTACATATTGTGTCATAACTTTCATAGTGTAGCACACCAGATTCAGCTTTTAACTTAGTATACTTATGTGTTCTTTCCATGACAAACACTCATCTAAGGTAATACCCAAAAACTTGGTGCTGCTGGTCAATGTTATTGCAGTATCTGGCATATGCATATTGGAACGGTTTGTTTCGAATAGTATACAACATGTTTTTTCTTTATTTAAAATTAATTTTTCGTTCTTGAACCAGTCACTCAGTGAAAGAAAAACTTGCACTAACCTTTCCAAGCTTTCAGCCATTACCAGTAAGTTTGTGTCATCGGCGTAGTTAGTTATTGTAGCAATTCACTATATTCAAGCATTTTGACATAACATTATTATATAATATGAATATCACCGGACCAATAATACTGCCCTGGGGAATGCCCAAGTTTATTTGATTTCAACCTGATATGAAACCTGTATCATTCTTTGTGACCATAACCTATTGATTTCTTCTAGAAAGATAAGACTTACCATGAAAGTGCCTTCCCCTGTATCCCATATTGTTCTAGTTTTTTCATTAATAGTTTATGGTTTATGCAATCGTATGGTCAAATCTAGGAATAATTCCAAGGCTACTTCATTCTTTTCCAGTGTTTCATCAATGACCTGAGTAAACCTATATATGGTAGTTTGGGTTCCCTTTCCCCTTGCTGGCCTTCATAGAAAAATTGTTGAGTGTCATAAATTTAAAAAAACTTGGAAAAACCCGATAGCAAGCTGATTGATCGGTAATTTTCAAATATTATGGGATCACCTTTTTCATAGAGAGTTTTATTAAAGCTATCTTCGACCTGTCTGGAGAACAAGATTTGCGATTTCTTCAATACAATATTTAAAAGTGATGTAGGTACTTCATCAAAACCACGCTAGACTTGTTTTTCAGTTGATTACCAATTTCAATTATTCCTCTCTGTTATTCTTTAATCATAGATCTACAGACTTCTGAAAAGGCATATATGATTATTTTCCGCATATTCTGTCACCAGACTTCGTGAGCACATTCAATGAAATGTTTATTAAAAATTATTTGCTACTGTCAAACCTCCTCCTGGTATTGTATATTGATGTTTTATTTTTTGCGACCCTTTATGTCGTTAATTATTGACCATACACATTTTGATTTATTGGCGGATTGTTCTATTTTATTCTTGAAAAGTTTAGCTTTATTTTGGGATAGCAACAATTCATATATTTTTCTAGCATTATTTTATTGACCTTCATACCTATTATCTCTTGAGCTCAAGACCAGCAGTATATCTAATTATTTCTTGCACCTAATTACTTCTGGGTCATTACAGGATTCATTAGTTTTTTTTCTAGCATTGATTTTTTTTCCCCGGAACTATTAGTCATTATAATTGCTAATCAACAAAATTTATTAGAAAGAACACCCGCCTATATATCTTTTGATTCAAATATCGTTTTGGAAGTATTTTATTCCATGCTCAAGTTCATGGAACCCTTGGACACGTCAAGAGGGGGCTGAAGAAACTCGTTTTCCTACTCGAGTAATATCAGAAACGGAATTTACTTGAACATGGGCTGACTGTTTATGTCGAAATCAAATTTACCTTTCTGATCCCAATCTCTTCAGGAGCAATTATAATAAATTAAATCAAAAGGAACCTGGCCGTTCTGTTGCATTTACTCTGCCAAAATCAGCTTCCATTTCCCCCATTATAATTTTGGAACCATTACTTCACTTCCCCCAAAGCACGTGCGAAGGCCAATTACAAGTACCTAGTACTAAATATGTTGGTTATAGTAGGTAATTCGTCGTACATCCACCTTTGCGATTTCATCTCATTCCTCGACAGGAACACGTTTGTGGCGGGCGTTATTCGGTCATTATTCTTTTGCCGCCGGTTCATCAAGTTCACCAAGTTGTTGCGCCCAACCAGGGTCCCAAAATCCCAGACATAGATCCTCGAAGATCATCGAACCTTGTAGGAATGACCGACTCGAAATCCGAGATTCAAAGCGTTATATTTCGAGGTCACACACCTTGCGAGTTGCGAGGCGGTTTTATCTTTAGAATGGTCGCTACTGTCATTTTTCAAGTCTGAAATGGGCGATTCTAAGGCGAGATTAGTAGGGTGAACAGATGTTCTTTCAATATTAGTAACCACATCGGGTATGATTCAATAGATTAACACAGCAATGCAGCAGCGTGCTCTGCTATAGAAACACAAAAGAAATACCAGAATAATATTATAACACTATAATTGAGAGCACTACTGTATATGCGTCAGAATTTTGGGCGAGAGTCCTTAAGAAAAAATGTAATGGAAATTAATTTTTGGCCCAGATGTTGTCAGCATATAAAAAAATTCAAAATGGAAAGCATTGAAATCAGACTTGTGAAAGTTGAGGGGTTGGAGGCCCTACCTTTTTCATTGTGAACCGAAACATCACTTGGCTGACGATTCGAAGAGAGATTGATATCAATGTTTGGTTGGTCACCTATCTCCGACGACACAAACGAACTAAATGTTGATTGTATTTCGGCCTATTAAACTCGCATCTCGGCACACTTGGTCTATAGCCCAGTTGTTAATTGAGTAGACCGCCTGATTAGTATTTTAAACCGAAAATGGCAATTTAATATTAATGTATTAGAAAAAAATTGAGGATGGGTCCAAGAAAAGAAAACGTAGAATCTGAAAACTGGAAGCTCCATATAGTATTATTCAAAACGGGGTAACAAAAGAGGGCTTTGTGCTTCAAAGAGTGCTTCAAACCCCTTATTATCATGATTTTGTATGTATACCTGACTTGTGCTGTGTGTGCATGGTGGTGATGTACCTGACGGCTGTGTGATGTTTTTGGGTGTGTGATCTAACGTGTTTTGTGTTGAGTTGTTACTCACCTGACGCGCCGGAGTGCTACTCTCGGTGGTGGACGGTCGTTCTGGTAGACTGGTCGCATATACTTTTCCCTTTCTCTGAACCTGAGATCGTCCAGACTTAGGTTCGCGTGGATGTCTTGGATCACCGGGTTCGTGTGGGTGTCCGTCTTCAGGAACGACGCGGTGGCGTGGTTCCGAAGATGGTCGTCAATGAAGTTCGGATTGACATTCAGGTCCCTGTAGATAAATCTATTCGGAACGTATCTGGGAGCGTTCACTGCCATTCTTAGGCTCACGTTTGAGAATATCTGGATCTTGGTCCTGTATGTTTGTGCGCATTGACCCCATGCGGCAGATGCAGACAGGATGATGGGGAGGAGGATGGTCCTGATAAGGAGCAGCTTCATCTGGAGGTCCATGTTGCTCTGCGCCTGAGTGTCTTGTGTCGCCTTTTGGGTTTTTTTCCGCGTTGATCTCGATCTTCCATAGGTTGAACCAGTCCTCAAGCTTGTCTGCTTGATCTTGCAGGTATCGGGTTACTTGCGTTGCGTTCACCGATCTGGCCACTAGTGCTGTGTCGTCCGCGTACAGCGCTAGTTTGTTGAAGTTGTTCTCATGCTTTGGGATGTCCGCCGTGTAGATGGATAACAGGTGTGGAGATAATACTGCGCCTTGCGGTACTCCTGCTTCTAGGGTCCTCACTGCTGAGAAGTCGCTGCTAACTTTACATTGGCACCGCCGTCCCACAGGAAGGAGTCTATCAACTTCACTATGGGATTTTGGTGATCAAGCCATCGTGCCAGACCCTGTCGAAGGCGTTGGAAACATTCAGTTCATGATTTAGGTGTGAATCTTTTATAGGATTCGGAAGGAACATGGAATGCATGAGTACGAATTTTTATAAAGTTCAAGCTCTTAAGCCCCAAGATGCTTCTCAAAGGATCAAACTATGTGAAATGTTGATGGTGCGTACACAAGTAGACGAAGATTTTCCCAAGAAGATAATATGGACTGATGAATCAAAATTTTCGAGAGAAGGTATTTTCAACAGAAGGGATCATCATTAACGGGCAAACTGAAATTCGCGTGTCACAAGAGAAATGGGATTTCAAGAAAAATGTTTCAACGTTTTCTGTTAAATTATGCAGAATCAATTGCACTTTTTGATTTATGATGAAAACTTTGATTCTCGAAAATATTTGAATATCTTGCGGACAACGGTTGGGGATTTCATTGAAAAACTGACAATAGAACAATATCGAACATTTTGCTATCAACTTGATGGAGCTTTGGCCCATTGCATAGCAGAAGTCGGGTTGGAATTAGACCGCATATTTGATTGATGGATTAGACGTTTGTGTCCATGGAGCTGGCCTCCTAGATCCCCTGATCTCACACCCCAAGACTTATTTATATTTGTGGGGTACTATCAAGCAACATCGAATGACTCGAGAATTTCAGGAATAAACCTTTTTCCTCAAGTACGGAATATTTCCCACTAGCAGCGCTAGTAGACAAACGTCACCCAACTCACACTAAGTTACATGTAAAAATGAACATAAAAAAAGACGACGTTCCAGGAGCCAAATTAAAATATGCAAATGAGAAGGATAATAATGTAGCAACATTAAAACGGTGGCTAGCTTGGCGAAATCTTAAAATTTCCAGGAAAAAAATCAATTACAGTCAATATGATTCAAGAGGTCACTTTAAGGCACCGTTTTCGCGCACAAAAATCACTCACAATGCCTCCTTCATTTCACCAGCTCAAACAACAAACACCAAATCACTCATTTTCGGTACAACTTTGCACAAAATGTAGCCGAATTTATCGAAAAAATACTCCTTCAACATTTACATTCAAACCCCTTTTAAACATTTAATGAATTTCATCTGTAAAAGGTGAAAAGTTAGTAGTTTTTCGATAAAACCGGCTATTATTTTGTGCAGAGGTGTACCGAAAATGAGTGATTCGATGTTTGTAGGTTGAGCTGATAAAATAAGGAGGCATTGTGAGTGATATTTGTGCTCGAAAACGGTGCCTAAAAATGACTTCTTGAAGAAGGAGAAAGTCAATACATCTCAGAAATAGTATGAGACCGCTGCGTTTTCTTTTAGGATTCGTGTTCAGGAGGCAAAAACACGAAAGAAAAGTCAAACATCCACTTTCAGGGACATGAGCACGACCCCTTAACATTAAGCTAACCTACCTTACTGATCGTTGCAGAAACTGGATCAGGATTTTCTTCAGTTGGGCCTTCACCACCAATAAAATGTTTAGAGCAAACATATTAATATTTATTTACGTTTTCTCCTGTTAAATCCACTCTCCTCGAGGCATGGATCCATTTATTACATCTAACGTCATCACTGTGAGGTTTTACGAATGCTATAGAAAACACGTTTTTCTATGGATATCGATTATCCGAAGTACAGTTCGCAAAACTACGATGTTTTGTTGGCATTATGGTTATTAAATTATTATTTTCTAAATTTATTTAATTATTTTAAATAATTCATCTGTATCATTTAAATAACACTATCTCAAATGGAGAAGGTTTGATGTTTGTCCCTTCCACAAGTGCTGCCTCTCGTAACAAATTTGCCAGACTATTCTTAGGAAAAAGGCTCATTAGATCGAAATGAAATTCGGAGAGCCACAATATATGCCGTTGATTTTCGCATAGGAAAGTGTTTGGAAATAAGGAATAGGTTCACGATTTCGAACTCTCGCTATTATTAGGCGGACTCAACAATGTTTGGTTTGGGATAACAACATTCATATATATATATATATGAAAGGAGGGTAGTCGCTGACTAGTTAAGAGTAAAACTAATAGTAGGGTCTGCAGCAATGTAAAAGAAAACTCTTTGAAGTTTTTCCAAGCTTTCGGAATCGTTTATTCCATCATCAGGGAGAATCTATCTTGAGGATGTTTACATATAAGTACATAATGGTATATAAGATACATTATTAATAGAAAATGATAATTAATTTCAAATTACATTTCTGAATGTTTTACACTCTATATATATATATATATATATATATATATATATATATATATATATATATATATATATATATATATATATATATATATATATATATTATATATATATATATATATGCTCAATTTATCTATGACCAAATTACTATATTTTCAGTTGATAAAACATGTATAAGTATAATATGAATAAATGAAATCAAACTGAAAAAAAACCCTCAGATGTTCATAAAAGACAATGTACACTTAAGCAGTGATGAAAGAATGTGATAGTATAAGTGACACTTGTATCATTTGTCTGCCTGAGGTTGTCTACAAAAAGCTTAGGTATGTCAAGTTGTTTCGATGTGGCTGGCCAAAGCATAGAAATTCCATCGACCAGAAGCAATATTATCTGCGGCATATTTTCTCATGTCCTAACCATTTAGAGGGGAGTTTTTCATTATATATTAACGAAGATGAAAAATGTTTCAGATGGAAAACTTATACTCGAATCGTTGGATCGATAATTATTTTATATATTTTCTTTTGGCACCCTTTTTAAAAATTAGGGCTTTCTTAAACTGGTTTGAATAGAAACGAAAAAGGGTTTTAGAAAAAAACAAAAGTTATCGAAGTTTCTATAATCTAGAGTTGTCCATTTCCTGATATTTGCTCTGATATCTTGAACGTTCCCAATATTACTCTATTTGTCATTGTTTTTAAAAATCTATTCGGGCTTTTTCGTTACTGATGTCTTCATCTTGATCTTGTAGTAGGTCCTCCGATCTTTCCAAACATACTCTAATGACAACTTCATTAGAGGATCAAATATTTGACAAGCTAGATTGCTCATCCTTTTCTTCAACATCCATCCCTTCCTCCCTCCATCCGTACAATCTAAACATACCTCCGAACGGAACGTATGTTTTTTTATGGAAAACAGGACAAAATAAATAATTTTCAGATGTCTCATGCCTCCCGAAAGCTGTGCCACTGCCCAAGATAATGCAGAAATGAAAATAAACCAAGAATATTCATGGGTTGGTCTTCCATAAACTAAAAGCGATAAACGAGAAATGATGTAACACCAAGTTTGTCGAAGACAATAGAAACCTTGAAATATCGGTTTTGTGTTTTATATTACCTCCTTGTTATGGAAAATTGAAACCTAACGAGAAATTATTAGGAGTTGGTCCAGATTCCCAAAAAACCGAAAATTTCCCCCGTTGCAGGTAAATATTGCCTCATTCTAGTATGTTATTCATGTTGACATGAAAACGTTTTCTAGGTAGTTGTTTACCCACTTTTCACAGATTCCATGATGTCACTTCTCACCCTTTTTCAATTGAAGCTTCAGTCAAAAATTGCATTCGTTATTTCTAAATACGAAAATGAATCCCGTTCTAAGATACCCAATTTAGAGTGCATGCGTGGAAATAAGAAGAACCAATCATTTTTCAATAAACACCCTAAAGTCAAGCAGTGCACCAGGAATGGATGGAATAACATGCTCACTAGTAAAAAAACCTTTTAAAACCCCTAGTTCACATTATTAATTTAATATTCCTGAATTGAAAAATTCCACTATCGGTGGTTACACGTTACACCTATATATAAAAATAGACCCATCAGTCTTATAAATACTTTTGGAAAATTATTTGAAAAATGCTTAAAATTTCGATTACCTATATGACCTAAAGAAAAATGAAATTCTAAACTACAAACAAGTTGGTTTTCGACCAGGAATAAGCACAGATGCAGCAATGTTTGAACCAATAGGTCACATAAAAAACAGATAGAGGAAACAAATGTATCGTATCGCAGTGTTCTTGGGCTCAGGAAAAGCATTTGACACGGTTCCTGACCTTGCACTATTAAAAACTCTTGAACAATATGGAATAAGAGGTTACTGTATTGAAAATTTTCAAAAATTACTTGCGAAAGTGGAAACATATAGTAAAAATTAGAGATATAGCGACAGTGATGTTATGCAGATAGGAATACCTCAAGGTACAGTGCTTGGACCCCTACTCTTCATTATTTACTTGAACTCTCCATTAGACACACATGCAGGCGGCACAATAATATGATATGCTGATGATACAGTTCTAGTTTCTGAAGTTAGCACTTGGCAGATTGTCAAGAAAATGGCTCAACATGGCATATCCACAGTTTAAACCTGGCTAGACTTCAACAAACTATCTATGGATGTAGACAAGACATCATATATAGCCTTTCCTCTAGAAGAAGCAAACCGACCTGACTTCTCTAAATTAAAGTTTGCAGACTCAAATCTTGAAATAAACAGTATTGATAAAACCAAATACCTGAGTATAATTATTGATAAGCATCTTAAATGGACAGACCACATTAACACCCTAACCTCAAAACTACGTAGATTTATATTTAAATTGTATGAGCTACGGGAGTTTATAAAATAAATAAATATATATTCTACACCAATCTTTATTCGAATCTATCCTAAAATATATTATTGTGTGGTATTTATAATAATGCCTTACAAACACTGATCGTCTTTCAAAATTACATTATTAAACTAATACTTTGAAAAAAATAGGATTATATCCCACGATACAATGAAGAATTTCTGAATATACGCTCACTGTATTATCACTCATGCTTTGTACAGTGCGGCTTTTAATAGCCCCCCTCCTGTTAACTTTTGAACGGTTCGACGTAGAACAATGAAAAAAAAACTTATTGAATGATATCATCGATAATACTTTTTGATAGATAGATAGATGGCACATCAACTTGAAAATTTCAAACATAACTCAAGTCTCCAATACACAATCATGAAACTATTCAAAAGTTAATAATAGACTAATAAGCTCGTTCTATCAGAAAAATGCTAACCAAAAGTTTATTACGACAATAGCTCTAAAAATAATAATTCTTTATCACATTAAAAATATAAACCATCTCAAAACCTTCGAAAAAAATCTACTATAGGTAAAAAAAAACAAGCTGAATACTCAAACACCCTATAATCACTGCAAATATTTTCTCTTAGTTGTAAAATTACTAATGCATATCTATTCACCAAATGTTACTATTTTTCAATACACCTGTCATTCCAACTTTACAAAAATTGAAATCACTTATGAAACTATGTTTATTATATTTACTTCATCTGTCATAAATAGTAAAATAAAATAATAACACAACTGATCTGTACACATTCAGGTCCGTGGACCTACGTGTACACATTAGTATAATCTATAAAAAAAATACTTATATGTATAGTTATTCTAATCCCAATTGGAACGGCAATTAAAATAAGAGCACTACGAGGAGTGTTCATATGCATTGCCCGGCAAATGGGAAATTTATATAGTACCAGTGTTTTTACTTTCAAAGCGTTCCTGGTACAATCATAAAAAAGTTCTGTCGTGTGGAAGAGAATCTCTTCTCAAAGCTTTTTATGTCGGTCCAATTGGGATTAGAAATACTATACGAAATGGTGTAAATGTAGTTTATATGAAATATTCTATAATCCCTATACATTTTTCAAGTATATACAAAAAAAGGTCTATTATAGAAAATAGGTGGTATGGGAGTTGTATATTAGGAATGTTGGTCTCTATTCTGATAGAAAAGACACTAATTGATAATAATCAATGTATATTTCAATATGTGGAATTTGATGAATTATAACACATTTTGCCTTTTTATCTGATTGGTTTATTCTTGAGTGCAGTTTCAATACACTAATTCGCAAATAAATCATTTGAAAGGGCAACACCTAATATATCAAACAATAAACTAGAACACCCGGAAGAAATTGCCCATAAAAATTCGAAACTGCTCCTTTGGTGAAGTGAAATTTCCACTAATAATTTCTTCTCCAAAAACCCCTTTTATTCGCTAGTAAAAGTAAAATTATGTAATACTGGCTCCTTTCAGGCGCCTGGCAGTTGAATTAGAATATACCGGCAGAGATCAACAATTATACAGCAATAAATGAGGTCAGTAGATCGAAATTCTTACGAAAAATTGCTGTCTCGGGTATAATTTAAAAATGTTTTGACATTCTGTTTATTCACGGGCGGTCTATAAGTATATTTAAAAGTTTTGTTGTAAATAAATATGTGACTTTTTGTCATGGTGTCAGGGTCAACTATTCGTGATAATTCGACGTTGGCCTATCTCAAGGAAACAAATGTAATCGGCGACATCATATATATATATATATATATATATATATATATATATATATATTTTGAGAAACTTAATTCGTTTGATTTTTCAGTAAGTCAGTCAATTTCCCTGATCATTCAAAATATTGAAGGAGTTTTTTGTCGCAACCTTTGTTGCGCAAATGTTTTTTATTGAAATTAGGAACTCATTGACTACAATGTTGATTTCTATACATTTTATCCACAAAAAAGTAAAAGGGAATAAATCGAATTTGTAAAAAATTATCAATGAACAATAATGGAAAAGTTCGATTTTTTGTCTGTTATGATTGATTCCACACACAAATGATTTACGTTAGAAATAACGTTTTGTAACGTAAATAAACTTAACTTGGTTCAACTAATTTATTTAACACTTAATCTACAACTTAATTTATATTACTACGCCACTGTATAGCTCGATTGTATGGGCTCGTTCAGACCGTCCACACTCTCTTGAGGGTTTCTATTTATCTCCGATATTGAAGCATTCTCGATGTTTCTTGAATTCTTCCAGTTGGAGGGGACGGTATGTTCCAATTTTGAGCTCTCCATATTGATATTCCCAAGCGTACATGGAAGAGACTGACAAGTTCTTCGAATATTCTCCTGTATTTTGACTCTCAATGCCGTTTATTTCTGCGCATGCAGGAGCATGTAATCGGCCCAGGTTCGCAGCCATACGCTCCTTTTCTTAAAGCATATTTCGTCCCTTGAAATTTCATCCTGGAGTGTGATGATGGATCTTTGCAATTTATTCTCCGGCTGATTCGTACCGTAGTCGATGGAAGCAACAATTCGTTCTCGGCGATCGGTCGTGAGATGGGTTGGCAAACCAAATTCGACGCCGGATCGGGAATGCCCAGCATGTCTCCAGATTCCCAGTCCCCAACCCATCGTACGTCACAGATGTATTTTGGAATAGATCCACAGATTCTTGGTCCACCATGGCCTCTTAGTTGGTGAGACTTCAGACATTCATGAGGGACGGGTTTATCTTGGGAACGTTTCAGTGTGGTCTAGGGGAAAGGATGCTTTCTTCGGCCCTTTCTTCTTCGAACCTGTTCCTGTCCAATCCTCGGATTCTGTTCTCAGTGTTTGCTTATTCAAATTCTTGAGAACACATGGCGATGCCCCTGACACTGAAGATCTCTCTGCTAGCCAATGGAGGTGCTGAAGTGTGGAAGTCAGCAGGCACCCTAGTAAGTCTCAGACTTCTCTCAGGGTTCATGGGAACTGCCCATTTTGAACATAAGACAAGGGAAACTCTCTGAATGCATCTATTCCTCCAGTGGGAGCCGAGGGTGCATCCTGGCTCCATGAAGTTTCCTGGGTGGCCGGAACCCTGCTGAATGGATCCTGGTTTCCCTGGGTGGCCATGGATTCAAGGGCTGGCCAAGTCGTTATTCCAACATCTTATGGCTGGGTCTTCCAATGAGTTCCGCACCCTTTGGTGATGGGGTCCGACATTTACGTTAAGCCAGGCAGCCAAACCAGGCTTCCATCCACCCTAAATCCTCCATGGCCTTGGATGCTTAGGTTCTTTCATTTTATCCTGCTATACCTCTGGATAAGTTCGGGACCGGACTGTCAGGGGATGCTGTCCATTCTCTGCCTGGCTGATGGGTTCCCTCCTGCAGTGTCTGGTCCCGGCGGCATCCCAACTCAGGCTGGCTGCAATCTGCTCAACCATTGAGGAATACATTTATAGTAGAGTTTGGATTTGTTGACTGGGGTGATCCGATAGGGTCACTTCTCCAGGGGAACAAATGAAGATGATTGAACCCTAGCTCCTGATGGCCAGGAGGATAACTTGGACAAGTGGAGTAGTTGATTCGTCCTGGTTCATCCTGTTCAATCATCTGGTATCACTGACTGGGTGACGGGGTTTGTTCTTGGTTCCCAGGATGCCCAGCAGTGGTGACATGGTTTCAGTGTTGGATTCTGAATTGGCCTCGATCCTGAGAGTGGAGTTCCAATGGAACACGAACGACATATCAATTCTTTCACTCGTTAATTGTTCATGACAAGATGGCTCCTGGTTAGTTCATTCACTAATGAAGGAGTCCATCAATATGATGTATTTGTCCTGCGGTCGGATATGGAAACGGGTTTGGTGATGCATCAGTATGATTCAGTTAAAATTGACGAATGGAATGGGTTCGTATCAGAGGTCTGATTGCTGAAGAAGACACTTCCGGCATCAAATCTGACGCCCATTGACATCAGTGAAACGTTGCCTCAGGGTCTGTTTCCATTCCGTGAGTCCCTGGCGACCTACTCCAAGATTTCCTCTCCTCTTCGTTCCTGGGGAACAATTGATTGGCGTCTGTCCTCTGCCACCATCCATTCCAAGTTGCTTTACTGCTCTCAGATCCCACGACCCAGAATGAGGGTCTCCACGGTGCCCAATAGGGACTGGAGAGCCCACAACCCTGCCATTCCCAGCGATGGTCTTCGATCGTCTTCTTCCGGACGACTGCCGGTCGGGTCTCCTCTTCATTCTTCGATCTGCCGTCATTCCGAGTCGTCACCCACGTCGCGGTTCTGCCAAAATGTTTCTCTTCTGCCTGCTTGCGAGCAATCATTCATTAAGTTCCTCGCGAATGGCAGACGGTATTTCCTGGCGGTTAAGTTCGCTCAGGCGTCTCGATCTCGAAATGAATTTTTGGAGTCTCTTGATCCAACGTGCTATTGACCTCAGATTTTGAACTCAGGGTTTCATTTGGAGAGTTTGCATAATAAATTTTCACGAATTCTTTCCATGGTTCGTCTCTTCAGGCGGTTCCCCACTTCAATGGGAAGGAATTGCGCCTTGCCTCCGAAAGACATGCGGAATGGTGCCTCTGGTTTCGTTAAGCATGCTCCTGCTAAGCGAAATAAATCACCATTCTCTGTCCTCTTCCTGGACTGAGATAGACGAAGTTCAAGTTCCACGGTTGCCGGTCCGTATCCGTGCCCTGAATTTCTTTGGTGATAGCTCGGTAGGTGCGTCGGGATCAAAGCCCTTCAGTTTCGAATGAGTTTTGACATTCTTCCGGGACCACTTCCTGGAAATCCTTTGTTGGTCTTCCGTGAGCTTGGTCAGTGGTTTAGTCTGATGGGAGTAAACCTGCTACCAGGGTACAAACCCAGAAACTCAGTTGGTGAATGCGCCCTTTTGGATGGGCCGAATCCTTTTGTCAGCGCTTTGATTCCTGGAATAGTCCACGTTGGCCCTTCCCCAGAGTATGCAACGTGCATGAGGGGTATTTCCGTACTTCTGGAACGATGGTGTATTTTTAGGGGTTCAGCTCAATCCAGAAAGTTCTGAAGTCGGTGAACAGTTCCTCTTTCAGTTTCTTTTCACATGGTCCCCGAACGCAGATTCGTTTGATCGGCTGAATTTCTCCTATAAAGTCGTGTCGAGACATACTGACATGTAATTCATGAGAGTCCTTCAAAGTACTGTTTCCACCAATTCCTTTCGAATGTATGGTGGGAGTTGGTCATAGGAGGCCCGATGGCACTGCGAATCGCCGGGCCAATCCCGGAGTCGGATGGTAAAGCAAAGTTCTTTCGATCTCCCCGAGTTTTCACTTACCAAGCGAATATCCACCTTCGTAGATCATGGGTTCTATAGTACCGTGAAACCAGCCGACGCACTGAGGGTGTCCACCCTGGTCCGGGAGTAGAGGTGAATCAGTTCCTCTCGCAAAGACATTGTTAAGTTGGCATTAGGGTTCTCGGCACAAAAAAAGCGTTCGATCCATTCAACAAAGCATCTGGAGAGAATCCAGACCGCTTCCATAAGTTCCGATAACTTTTCTCCATACCTGCCGACTGGTTTCTGTCAGCTCCTTCCGCGAGAAGCCCTTTCGCTTCATTTGCTGGGACTACCTGCACCCCAAAGCACGAACTTTTCAGTTGACCGATACTGTTCGGATCCCTTTCCTTGTCCGGTGTCTAAAGAGCGCTTTCCGGTACTTTCGGACCAAATCCTTAGTTTAGCCGTTGAGCCGGTTTTAGCGTTCTTTGGAAGGATGGCAACCACTCTTTTCTTGAAGTTCCTGTGGGCAAGCTGTTAAGTTAGCGATAACGTACCCCGTACCGATTCAGATGAAACCTTAATTTTTTCGAAAGCAAAATTCTCAAATTGTTCTTCTTTTGCTAACAATGGAAAAGTGAATTTGACATTCAATGACCCCAATGGTACAATTTCAGCACGAACAGGTTTCTTCTGTGGGGCAAACTCTCGTCCAATTTTTCCTAATGGCGAAGTTTTCAGTTCGAATTCAGACGTCACTCATCGCTCGCAACCGTCCGCGTTTATTCCTCCAGATGGTTTTCGGCCCTCCTCAGGTGACGTTTATATTCCCGAAACAATGATTCGAACCCTTTCTGTTCTCCCATGAAGTGTTCAGTTTTCCAAGTTTACGTATAGTGACGCCGCACGGTTCTGAAACTGACCAAAACCCTCGAATTGCGATTCGACCGGATGATTGCATCGTCTTCGGATGTCCGTCGGCGAGCGCCCGGATGGTTTCACCCTTTGAAGCCGCCCAAACAGGTTTCAACGGTGTTTCCGCTTTTCATGAATGGTTCTCGGTTGCCGCTTCAACGTAAGTCGTTTGGTCTGACTGTTCCGGCGTCGGGCGCGGAAGTGTCCGAGAATTCTGTTCCCAGCTCGCACCAAATCTTAGCATGCGCTTCTCAGCATGATGGAGATCGTTCAACAAAACACCTCTGCCCCTGTCGTTTCAGATGATGGCATAAGGCGTTAAAACAGGTCCTCTCGTAAGTTTATTTAATAAATGGTGCTCTGCATTTTGACGTCTCTTCCTCGTCGGACCTTCTTAGTTTCCTCCAGTACCGAGTCGCAATGAATTGCCGCAGCCAATAAGTCCGGCCTCGTCACCTTTCGTTATTCGGTTTTCTCAGCAAAACCCTCTTTGAATAATTTTCCTTATGGCAGCTTTCCACTAGCAGGTTCCCGTGAGTCTTCCTCAATCATCTGACTTTACTCTGGCTTTTGTGCGACGTTTCTGCTTCGCCTTTCGAATTCCAAAGCGCGTGCCAGTGCGTCTACGATGTATGGACGAGCCAGCGTCAACGCTTGTCTTTGTTTTCATCACGGAGTCCATCCAAGATCGCTCATGAAACCGCTGAATCGCCCAATACATTTTCCGGTGTAGCTGGACATGCGGGAGACGAACCAAGCGTGCAATGTCAGCTTCTGAATTTGTAAGGGATATCTTTATTTCGGCAGCGATTTTCAGTTGGGAGGGTATACGTGTTCCAAAATGGGCTCCGGCCATATCGTAATTTAGCTGCTTAATCAGCTGACTCAGTCCTCCTGTTCTTGGGCGGTAAGAGTTTGTAGAATATTCGTCGCTTTCTCCACGTAATGCAAGTGTTAGTGCTACAGCTCTTTCCCTGCATTCCATCCATTTGCTTTGGCCGCTGCTTCAAACTGTCGGCGGTAATTTTCCCATGGAGTTTTCCGTCGAATTGAGGCGGCTTCATGGAAAGCTTCCCTATTTCTGTGAAATGACCTTTGACATCTTTTATACCCTCTGAACTTTATCAAGTTCAAACTCAAGTCCACATTGCATTTTCGTTAACCATCTCTGTGGAGGCACCTATTAATTCGTTTTTCCAGCTTACTGATCGTTTCCTTTATTTTATCTACCTCCGTGTTCATTTGCTCCCTATTTTATCTATCTCTGTCTCCAACGGTTCCCATTCTTCCTTCTAGAAATTAGCCACACCACACAATTCTTTTTAGGCCTTCTGTGTTTTCCAGGAACTTCTCTTCCAGGCTTCTTGCATTTCTTCCAGCTTTTGAATTTTCTGAAGTTTCTCTTCCAGATTTCTAGAATTTTCTTGAAGCTTCTCTTCCAGATTTCTAGCATTCTCTTCCAGGCTTCTGAATTTTCTCGAAGCTTCTCTTCCAGATTTCTAGAAAGCTTCTTCCAGATTTATAGGAATTTTCTTGAAGCTTCTCTTCCAGATTTCTAGAATTTTCTTCGAAGCTTCTTCCAGATTTCTCGAATTTTCTTCAAGCTTCTCTTCCAGATTTCTAGCATTTTCTTCCAAAGTCCTCGAATTTTGTTGCAGTTCTTCTTTCACGGATTTAGTAGTTTCTTTCTATTTTTACATTACCAAACTCAAATCACCTCCGAACTTCGAATAAAAATGTTTTGGGTCCTCACCTTCTTGTATGTCCTTCTGCAAGTCTTTCCCTGAGTACTTGCTTTTTACCGTTGTTTCCAGTTCCTTTCCTCCAATTCCTGTTCATGCTACCTTCAAGTCCACAAGGCACTTTCTTGAACACATTTTGTCTTTGACGAGGTATCAGTCTGTTACACACGAAAAGTTTATCAGTTTGTTAAAAATTCACTTCGCGAATTCTTTTTCCACGGCCACCAGTCTATTGTCTGTTTCACGCGAAAGTGTATCAGTTTATATTCCCACGCACACCTGTCCACTTCGCGAAAACCGGGCCACTGTCTATTTTCTGTTCTTACCGCGAACAGGTATCAGTTTATATTCCACGCACAATTGTCCACTTCGCGAAAACCGGGCCACCGTCTATTTTCTGTTTCACGCGAATAGTGTATCAGTTTATATTCCCACGCACAATTGTCCACTTCGCGAAACCGGCACTGTCTATTTTGGGCATACAAAGGTCTATCAATTTATTTTTCTGACTATCCACTCCACGATCATTTGTTTATTTTCAAAATCTCACTTCCGACACCAATTGTAACGTAAATAAACTTAACTTGGTTCAACTAATTTATTTAACACTTAATCTACAACTTAATTCTATAACTACGCCACGTATAGCCTCGATTGTGGACGGGCTCGTTCAGACCGTCCACTCCCTCTCGAGGGCTCTCTATTTATCTCCGATACAGCATTCTCGATGTTTCGAATTCTTCCAGTTGGCGACGGCATGTTCCAATTGTTTCCAATATTGACCGTTGCATTACGCGGAAGAGGGACTGGATGGTTCTCGAATATCTCCGGGGATGATCTCATCGCTGTCGACGGCAACATGTGAGGCGACAGGTCCGGCCTAGGTTCGTTACAGTTTAAATGTTTTTTGCAGAGGTAACTGCATATTTCTCTGATTCAAGCAGACAAAAGACACTTCCTTCTCTGAATGATTTTCCCTAAACTGGGTTTACAAAACCACGATACGTGTTTCGCTATTCAATAGCTTCTTCACGTGGAGTATCGCGAAACACGTGTCGTGGTTTTGTAAACCCAGTTTATTAAAAATCATTGAGTGACTTTCATCGAGTATCGCCCGCATCATTTAAAAAAAATATCTCTGATTTATTTTAGTTTTTTTCTTCTCTCTGCAAGTAGAAATGAATAGTTTTTATCCGTTCTTCAATTGGTAGATTTTGTTCCGAAGGAAAAAACATCAACCCAAGTTATGCCGCAAGGTAACAAATGGAGTACCTCAAGGTACGGTTCTAGGACCAGTGCTTTTTTATTTTAAATTGACGAAATACTTTTTTTTATAAGTGCGAATATATCTTCCTTTGCAGATGATACATCAATCCTATTCACTGATGCTATTTGGGACGGAGTAAAGAACAAAGCAGAAAATATTATTATTATCATGTAACAAATAATTAAAAGATTGAACCCTTACTTACTACATTGAGTGTGTGGAATCCCTAACATATCTCGGAATTGACGTTGATATGAACCCAAAATGGAACCTTTACGTCTATGGAAAATATTTCGGGATCTTTACCACTCATTAGTAGAATCTATTTTTGTACGTTTTACAATTAACTTGTTCTGAATGAACCTTTTTTTTTCTTCTGTGTCAATTTGTTGTAAGGCCTAGTCATACACTTTTAATCAGTGACCTGTTGCCGGCCATTATAGAAATTCCTTGCTTACCAACAAAACTTTAAATTATGCTATTTTTCCAGTTCATTCCTTGTATGTTACTGAAGATGGGACTATTTAGTCATGAAACTTGTATAAGCTAATTTAATTATCAACAAATAAAGTGTGGAGACGAATTTGAGTCCACTCATTTCGATATTTTATCATTATTATTATTATCGTAGGAAAATGAGCAATGTATGAAAAAATTTCATCCTTTGGTATCATTTCATATGTTAACTTTAAAATATTTATAAAGATGTTAAAAATTCCTCATGGTTTATTTTCCTGGTGGGAAAATATTTTTTCTCCAACTTTCTTTTTTATGCAGATTGGGGGTATTTCCGTCCAATTGGAAAATTGCAAGAGTACAGCCAGTCCCTAAAAAAGGCAAAAAGGCCCTACCTAGCAACTACAGACCTATCGCACTGCCATCTATTATTTCAAAGGTCATGGAAAAAGCCATCAACATCGAGCTCATGAAATATCTGGAAGAATCAGGAATTGTCAACGATAGGCAATATGGCTCCCGCCATCAGAGATCAACTGGTGACCTGCTCGCTTACGTCTCACATATATGGCAGCTATCTATTGAAAAGTATGGAGAAACTTTAGCTGTGGCATTAGATATCTCCAAGGCGTTCGATCGAGTCTGGCAGGGACTCCTCGCCAAGCTTCCGTCCTATGGCTTGCCCCCTCAGCTGTGTTCCCTGCTTGCTAGTTTTCTCTTAAACAGGTCTATCCATGTAGTGGTCGATGGAGTTTCATCTGACACTCTACTCATAAATGCTGGTGTTCCGCAAGGATCCATTCTCGCACCAACACTATTTCTACTTCACATCAACGACCTGTTGAAAGCAACTTCATGTCCAGTACACAGCTTTGCCGATAATAGTACCCTCCATACCGCTTTCTCTTCCAGGGCCCCTATATCAGCCCGTGAAACCAGAAATGAACGAGGAAGAAATGTTAATAATATAAATATGGACTTAGCAACAATTCTCGAATGGGGATCTAATAACTTGGTAGAATTCAATGCAAACAAAACACAAGCATGTCTTTTCTCTAGAAAAGCCGATCTCACTGTGCCTAACATAACATTGTCAGGAGTAACCATACCACTGAAGCCATCCATATCGATGCTTGGCTATTACTATCAGCAACAACCTTTCCTGGGAAAATCACGTGAGGTCCATTGCCAAAAGTGCATCCCAAAAACTTGGTTTTCTGTTTCTTGCCAAGAGCTATTTCACCCCCAGTCAGCTGCTTATGATCTATAAGGCACAGATCCGACCTGTCCTGGAATACTGTTCCCATATTTGGAGCGCGGCACCTAAACATATCCTGAGGCTATTGGATTCTGTCCAAAAAAGGGCAATTCGTCTCGTCGGTGATGCCTCGCTTACAAACTCGCTCACTTGTCTGGAACACCGTAGAAAAGTTGGCGATTTGTCTCTATTTTATAGATATCTTCATGGGCGATGCTCTTCTGAAATATCAACAATCGTTCCTGCTTTGGCAGTCTCTTCGAGATTAACCCGTCAAGTTCAGTCATCACACCCCTTCGTGGTCACTTTGGAGACCTGCAGAACATCACTTTCCAAAGACTCGTTCATCCAACGAACAGCGAGGCTTTGGAACTCATTGCCTAGGGAGGTGTTCCCCGAGGCATACAACCTCCAGAAATTTAAGAAGAACACCAACTCCTACCTTCTTTCCCTAGGTTCCCACGATGTTCTCTGAACATTACAGGATATCCCTTTTCGTGGGAACCAGAACATAAAAAAAAAAACTTTTTTCTGCTGTTGGCATAATAGTTTCAACATTAATACCTATAAAGTCACAAAAATTTATATATTTCAAAGATATTTGAGAGACATAGAATTCATTCTAAACGAGTGATTGTAGGGCATACACCTTTTCCATAACCCCCAAGTTCTAACGGTTAAAGTTCAGCAAACTGCATACGTTTGCGTCGTAGCTAGTATATTTGCGAGATAATTTTTCATTGCGTAAACAATTGTAGTTTTGTTGACCCCACCTGCAGACAGTTCAGAGTAAATTCTGCTCTGACCAGCTTGTTCCATCATCACTGAGTATAAGGCTCTTTAAGTGTCAAAACAGATCATATAATATGATGATTTAGTCCAAGAATCGTTTGGATAGAAGATAGGTCATAGCATTTTATTGCAGTGGTAGAATCTTCTGACTCTGATGTTTCGGGTACTATATACCCCTATGCATTAGTATACAGAGTGGCCACTTTTTTAATGGGATTGTATTGGTAACTTTTAAACCATAAGAGTTAGAAGGTCGGTCAAATAGAGAAAAAGTTACATTCATAGAAGCATTGTCGAACAGTTCAAACAAATCGAGATTATCAGGGCCGGTTATTGAGATATCATAAGAAAAGTAAATTCTGTCATTTTGATTTTTCTTTTTTTCCCACTTTATTTCGAATATCATCAAAAAATGTCACAATAGTTTTTTATTCGACAGTAAATTATCCTCATTTTGACATAATCAGATATTGTATCCAACGTTTCGTACGCTCTGGGCCATCCTCAACCTCATTTTTTTCAATACGGACCTGCATATTTTATGACACTTTTCGAAAAAACTTTTAACGCTAAATTCAACGATATATCATACAATGTCATTCAAAGTTGATTTTCAGGTGATTTTGACCCTTATCCAAATTCTTTGGGTCGGATCTGTATTACATTTAGGTACCTTTAGTTTAATTAACAACATGCAATATATTTCGATAAAAAAATCAACTTACTCATCTTCAACTGAATGGAACGTAACAGAATCAAAGCAAGAAACAAGTAATAATTATTTACAAATATCAAGAGGTGAAAAACCTAATTCATAATAATTAAACGAAACTATCATTTAATGAAAGAAAAATCAAATGATTATTCGAAAGTAAATGAAGTAAGTGTTCGAAATGTCCACCATGTTGTAAAATGCACTTTGCGGTTCTGGAACCCATACTTCTTATACATTTGCTTATTTCGTCTCCTTGAATACCTTCCAATACATTCTCAATCTTCTCGCGAAGAATCTCTATTGTCGGGTTCGTAGTATCATAAATTTTATTTTTGAGATATCCCCACAAATGAAAATCCAGCGGATTCAAATCCGAAAATCTGGCAGGCCATGCTACTGGACCTCTTGTTCCAATCCATGAATCGGGAAAAGTTCGATTTAGATAGTCTGTGACTATTCTTGAGTTGTGTGGACCACATCCGTCTTGTTGGAACCATGCCGATGCCGTATAGGAAGATCATCCAACATTTCTTCTATAATTTCTACATATTTTGCTCCGGTTAGGTTGCCGTCAATAAAATAGGGTCCCAGTAATTTATTATTCAACAAACCGCACCATATGTTCAAAGAAAAACGATATTGATGTCTAACTTCATGAATTAAGTGAGGATTTTCTGTGGCATAAAAATGTTTGTTCCTTCGATTGAACATGCCAGAATTTGTGAATGTCGTTTCGTCTCCCCAAATGATATTGTGCGCAAAATTGTTGTTACTCCGCACCTTCCGTTGAAACCAATTACAGAATTGCAACCTTCTCTCAGGATCATTGAGATATAGTTTTTGCACGGCTTGGTATTTATAGTCATGGAACCCGTGTCTCTTGAGTATTTTATTAACAGCACTTTTTGATAAATTGCATTCACTGGCCATAGTTCTCGATCCTATTCCTGGATTCATTCGAATTTGGGCCAGAACATTGATGTCATTGATAGGCTCGTTTCGTCGTACATAAGGACCTCTAGGTTTGATGAATGAATTATGTGCAAGTAACGTTGTAGATAAACGTCGAAACATTTTAATATTTGGTGTTGTTCTTTCAGGATATAATTCACCATACCTTTGTTGTGCTTTGAACGAATTTCTATCTAGTTTTATGTACACTCTTCATTTGTGTATCTTACCATATCGAATAAGTTAAATTGAAATTACTCAGAAAAGTATTTAATGACAAGTTCTTGTGACACAATAATAAACGAAGTGACAAATAATATGACATTTCTTGTTATGTTCTTTTTTATCCACTGCCTACTATTGAAAATAATACATTCAATAAACCTAGAGTTGTGTGTATGTAAGAAAAAACAAGTCTATCAACGATATCAATATTCTGACCCGAATTCAATTGAACCCAGAAAAAAAATCGAGAACTGTGGCCAGTGAATGCAATTTATCAAAAACTGCTGTTAATAAAATAGTCAAGAGACGCGAATACAATGATTTTAACTTTGAATACCAAGCCTTGCAAAAATTATATCGTGATGATCTCAAAGTAAAGTTCGATTCTGTAATTTGTTTCAACGGAACAAATGACAAATCCAACAATAATGATTCCTCGCGAGAAGATTGAGAATGTATTGGAAGGTATTCAAGGAGACGAAATAAGCAAATGTATAAGAAGTATGGGTTCTAGAACCGCAAAGTGCATTTTACAAAATGGTGGACATTTCGAACACTTACTTAATTAATGTTCATCATTTACTTTCGAATAATCATTTGATTTTTCTTTCATTAAATGATAGTTTCGTTTAATTATTATGAATTAGGTTTTTCACCTCTTGAAATTTGTAAATAATTATTACTTGTTTCTTGCTTTGATTCTGTTACGTTCCATTCAGTTGAAGATGAGTAAGTTGATTTTCTTATCGAAATGTATTGCATGTTGTTAAATAAACTAAAGGTACCTAAATGTAATACAGATCCGACCCAAAGAAATTTGGATAAGGGTCAAAATCACCTGAAAATCAACTTTGAATGACATTGTATGATATATCGTTGAATTTAGCGTTAAAAGTTATTTCGAAAAGTGTCATAAAATATGCAGGTCCGTATTGAAAAAAATGAGGTTGAGGGTGGCCCAGAGCATACGAAACGTTGGATACGAAATCTGATCATGTCAAAATGAGGATAATCTTTTGTCGAATTAAAAACGCCCGTGACATTTTTTGATAATATTCGAAATAAAGTGGGAAAAAAAGAAAAATCCAAATGACAGAATTTACTTTTCTTATGATATCTCAATAACCGGCCCTGATAATCTCGATTTGTTTGAACTGCTTGACATTGCTTCTATGAATGCAACTTTTTCTCCATTCGACCGACCTTCTAACTCTTATGGTTTAAAAGTTACCAATACAATCCCATTAAAAAAGTGGCCACTCTGTATATGTACACATAATATGTTTATTTGTAAGTAAAGGGTAATATAGTATAGTACTATTATTATAATGTTATGGTTGTAGTAGCAAACTGTTTTTACGAAAGCATAATTTCAAATACCTTTTATCAAAAAATATTATAGACATTTGTCATTCATACACCATAGTTGTTTCTATAGAATAAGGAATTCCCATAGACAAGCTCCTCGACAGCTTTTTTTACTTACCGTTAAACTTTGGTTCGGTAGAAGTATTTTATAGATTGTCTTTGATATGGTAAATAAATTGATTTGTTGAAGATATAAACAGGATGTTCATAAAATCAGATGTGAACAATCTTTCTGTCAATATTCAATTGAGAATGTTTACCTTTTCAACGTAAATAAATTATTATTTTATATGTTTCTTCTAAGCCATATTGGTACTACGAGGTTTTATGGGTCGGCAGTTTCAAAATGGCCAACGATTGTACTTCAAATTGATATCTGGGGTTTTTGAGGGTAGTAGATGAATTGTCAAAAGTCGAGTGTTTAAGGTCGGGTTCCACTTCCGTGTTTCCTACTGTCTTAAAATTGTTATATAGATCCTACAACAGTGCCTCAGACTCCCATAGCACCTTTACCACAGAATATAGCGATCACGGTCAAGTGTATAGTTAAATTGTTGAAAAAGATTTATTTCAGAAAAAAATTTTTCAAATATATGGGGTGGTTCAGAAAAGTGTGGCAAGTCAAACTCGTTTTTTTTTATTTAATGCTTCATATATTTTGATATATTTGGGAACACACTTTATTCATTCGTCTAATATTAGAACCTGAGCATGTGTTTCTCTTTATCGAAAAAATCGTGGTTAACACTATCTATACTCTGGAAAAATAGTAATTACTGCGAGTATAGCTTTCAACACGAAATCAAATGCGGAAGTTGATGCGAGAAGATATAGATATGAAGCTAAGGGATATCAGAGATTCTTTTATAGGGACTTCAGATTTTTTTATTTTATTTTTGGGAATTGCAAAGTTGTATTCCGAATTGTGACACCACATTCATTTTGCCGATGAGCGACGTAGGTAGAATTGAAATACGAGCTTTATAATTAGTTATGTTTAGCCGTTTTCAAGATGTTATAAAATTCGAGTTCATAGTATATTGAGGAATATCAACCAATAATCTAGACATTACGTTTTTTGAAAAATCCAAATATATGGGTCCATTGATCGAAAAAATGCAAGCCTATCGCAATATTAAAAAAATATTGGAATGTAATAATAATAATAATACATGTATTCAGCAAAAAATACGAATATACGTCGTAGTCTAGTTTCAACGTATTATATTTTTTTTGGATGCATAGAAACATATGAATTTGGGTATAGATAGTATTATACAATTACTTACTATTTACTTGGACCATAACTCAATTACTACTTGAGTAGGACCTTAACTGATTATTTGTACTAACAATTTTACTCAATGTATTACTAGTTAAATTTTCCAACCAATCATTTGTGTTTTTATATAGAGAATAATATTTATATTTCTGATCTTTTGTGGTAGCTGACAAAATATTCAGGGGGTTGTGTAAGATCTATGACCAATGATGATGCAACTTCCAATTCTTTTCTATGCCTCGTGTTATGTTCGTGGGAGTTAATAACTGAGTTATTTTCATTGTTTTGTTGGAGATATAATATTCTTCGAGATTATAATTTTGTTACACTGAATATGGAAATTTCACTGAATGTTGCCTATAATTACTTCCCACACATTCTATGATGTCGTGGATTGTCTGTAGAATGAAGATAAAAATTATACTGATTCACACATCCACTAGTATGGAAAAGTTGCCTTGTCAAATCTTTCTGTATTGTCAGTCTTACCCAATTGTATATTTTTTACGTTGAAAATACCTTTAGTTAAGCGTCAGGTGGAAAAATTATGTTTTAAAAAAGTACCTCGTACACATTTCTCGCTAATATCTAATTCAATCCCGATGTATTTTTGGCTTGTTCTAGGATATTCAGTAACTGTCCATATACATTACATTTCTGAAAGTGGGATTTAAAAAAAAATAATGTGTAGCATAAATCTATTAGCTAGAAGAGAATTTATCTTCCTCTTCCTAGTACAAAAAGCATATCAACGAGCTCTTCTTTATGAAAATAAATTTTTGAATACTCATCTTATGAAAATGTCACTTGTGAAGATGAGATGTCAATTTCAAAACCACACAATCGAGGTCTTTCTACGTTATAATTATTTTATGTTGAAAGCTAAGAAGGAGAAATCGTTTAGAAAAGAATAAATTTTCACAAGTTCACAATTAGCCAGAGTGTGTATGTTGTGATGCATTTTATACAAAAAATGAATTCGACTTTCACGAAAATCTCGGACTAGGCTAGGAATAACTTCTGGATTATGATTTCATTTCGGTGGAGGGGCCACCACCACAAATTGACGAGGTGTACAATTTAAAAGAGATGAGAAACATAACTTTGAATTTCTCGAACTTGTAAAATTAATTCCGAAAGTCCCTGTATATGGTGGATTTTCAAAAACTCTATTACAACAACCTATAACCTCCAAATTATAATTTTTTTGGGTTGAAAGCTATACTTGAGGAAATTCCGAATTTGTGTTTAGAGTTAATGTAAACTTCAAATTTTCCGATAACAAAAATATCACGTCCAAAGTACTATTACTTCATTCCTCGAAGGTCCCAAGCTTGATTCCAAATATATGCAAATATATAGGGCTTTCAATTGAAAAAAAGCGATTTTGTATTGCCACACTTTTCCGTCCCACCCTGTATATTTGAAAATATTTTGTCGAAATGCACATTTGTCAAGTCAAGTATATACCATGGAAACCTAACGCACTGTTGCATTTCAATACGAGCTAATTTAATTTCTGTAAATATTTCTAACCCTTAAAATATGAAGGTCAAGGCAAACTGATTATCCAGTATAAAAAATATGCATTCTCGTGGCAACAGAATCTTCACAGATAACCTTTACACTTGATTAGAAATTTGCAAATCAGAATGAATTGTAGTAGCACAGCGACAAACAAATGTATGTGGTATAGAGTTGAATAATCTCATAACCTTGACGAATATCCATGAGAGTTATCGTATCATTGCATGTTCGTTAAGAAGCCACTTTTGTTGAGTGAAAACTGTGGGAAAATTCGATACAAATTATGATACTGATAATCGAAATAAATTATTCGTAATCCCCAGTTGACAGCAGTATATCTGAATGAACTGTCATTCTTTAATTCAGCAGAGTTTCATAGGGCATTGATGATCTAATTTCACTACATTGAATCGAAATGTTATATCGCAGACTGCGTTAAATAAAAGAGCAATAATCATTGGGTTAGCAAAATATATAAATATGTCGATGATCAAAAATAAAACCGTAGAATTGTGCCCGAAGATGCACATCCAACCATTTCTTCCTTTTCTGTCCGTTTCAATAGTCTTCCACTACAAATGGATAAATTGTTAACGCAACAACATACTAATCATACAAATCGCTATAATGAGTTGATTTTTCCATTTTCGTAACTAAAATATGACATATTTCAACTCAAATTAGTGAGAGAAGTTGTACTTTTAATCACTAGTGATTAAAAATCTTTTATTCACAAGTGATTAAAAGTGTTACCTAGGTTAACAATAAACAACCATCCTACAGATTGCTCACAGCACAGCGACTGCGTCGAATTATTCTTATCGAGTAGGCTGGTTTCCAAATTAAATGCAACACAAGCAACGGTAGCGCAGATTTTTATTCATAGTAGGCTGGTTGCAATTTTGTTTCGACGAGTCAATGACACAATAGTTATTTATGCAACAATTGCAAAATAATTTCTTTTAATCTCTGCGAAAATGGAAAAAATCATATTTAAAACACGTGAGTGCATTTAATCACTCACCTGGTTCGGTTGAAAAAAATCAGGTATTGTTCTGTATAATTTATATTATGTACTGATATAGTGAATAATTGAATTATAAATTGTTGGAGTTCCTCATCTTCAATTATAGTTATATTTGAATAACATGTAACTGGGTTCATCAGGTATGTTTTTTCCTCTAAATAAATAAATAATACAAAGGAAACAATTCTAGTAATCTTTACAAGAACAGGAAAGGATGACTTACAGGAAACTATGTGAAAAATTTGAGCAAAGGCTACTTATGAATGCTCAAATCATGTTCCACACAAGCTGCTGATCTTCTAGTAAATGAGGCCCTAACTCTAGTAAGCATTGCCCCATCAGTTGAACGGAAGGCTTGCGTGATCCTTATTTTCATATCATCTGCAGTTGTTGGACGATCGCTGAAAACCCTTTCCTTCACGTACCCCCAAAGAAAGAAATCTATTGAGGTAAGGTCTGGGGATCGCTCGGGACAAGAAATAGTACTTTCTCTGTCTATCCAACGATTTGGATAGGATTGATCTGAAAATTCCTGTTATGCTATGGTTATCCTCTGCAGCACCATTGTGTTGAAACCACATGGTGTTCAAATCCACTTCTTTTAACATTCTGAAAGATATTCGCGAAGAAACTGCAAATATCGTTCACATTAGCACATTGACGAAAAATTGTGAGTTCCAATATCCCCCCCCCCCCAAACATTAAGCGACCATCGCTTCTGGTGATGAACAGTCCTCAACCAGTGAGGATTTTCGATCGCATAATAATGCATATTGTCTACTGACAAAGCTTGCTGTTGACGAAGGCGTAACATAGGAAAATGATAGTTTTTCAATTATGAAAATCCTTATGAACCCAATGGTTCTGTTTGCCCTGTTGATTATTTTATTTATCTTTAATTTCGTGGACATGTATTAAGTTGGAGTTGTTGAAATAATGTATATCGAATGATATTTTTGTTCCTAAAGTATGTTGTGGCAACACATTTTGTTTAGTTAAAAAAAGACTACTTCTCTCGTAGTATTCAGCAAGTCTTTTGAGGTCATTCTGAATTTCCGAGCAGTCCACGAGGAAGACTATTTTCAGATCGTATGCGTAAAACAGTATTTGGCAATGTTCAAAACAGTTTTTTATGCAGTTTATATAATAATAAAAAATAAAGGACCAAGATTACTATCATGTGGAACACGGAAAACTGCTTTAAAGACCTGCCACTTTAATCCATTCACTTCAACTATCCGACGAACGGTTTTTGAGAAAATAAAATGCATTCATTTGCTTGTCCCTATGCGAAATCAGCAGTTGAAGAGTAGTGGGATTATCTGTGGGCTAGAAACATCTATTATGCTGAGAACACATTTCGTTGTTTTCAACATAAACAATTTTGATACTTCTTTAGCTAGTTACGTGATATTATTTACGTTATGAAAACTTGTTTATTAAAAAGAACATGGTAAATTTTACAAAAATATAGAATTAGCAGACATGCATTACTTTTGTGGGCTTGCTGACGGGAACGCATGGCGCAGGCGAATGGTTCCTGATGCTCAACGATTTCAAGCACCAACAGAAGGTTATGTGAAACATGAAGCTTTGAGCCAAATCATCACTTGAAAGGAGCACATCTGACTGCGAGAACTCCTGCAATTTAGGTAGCTGTTTTAAATTCAGTTGACGAAAATCCTGAAATAAGTACGAGGCAAGTTGCCAATAATTTGAATATCGCCCATATTCTAGTATGGAGGATTCTTCATGAATATTTATTATATCCCTATCACATTCAACAGGTTCAGGCTCTACTTCCTCGAGACTTTCCATTACGAGTGAATTTCTTCCAATGGTTTCTCCAAAAAGTTACCGGAAATCCTTTATTTGACAGGGAAATTTTATTTACGGACGAAGCTTGTTTTACTACAAACAGGATCAGGAATTTTCATAATAATCATTTTTGGTCCGAGGAAAATCCGCATGCAATTGTGGAATCTCATCACCAGGAGCAGTTCTCATTAAATGTCCGGGCTGGAATTATTGGAGATTACCTAATTGGTCCTTTTTCCTCAACACGAAGATTAAATGGACATAATTATCGCCGATTTCTTGAAAATAATTTGCATATTCATCGTCCAGGAATGTATTGCTTTTACTACTAGATACACAATGTACTATTGCCTAACAAATTGGCAACATAAATCTGACAATATCCCTCATCTAATAAAGCTGATGCTCGCACTGTTTTGTTAAACTCTTCGTTCGATTAATTTTTCCAATTTTTAAGGCGTGACAGTAGCAATGAGAAACACTCTACAGTGGTCTAGCTAAATACCTGATTATCCATAGTGTACTTCTCTAATAATTTGGGTTGGTCCACTGGCACGAGTACTTTTAGTTCTAACCCATGGTTAAACCTATGGTCGGCAATTTTATTTCCGATAGTTTGAGAAGCTTAATCAGTAAGCTTTCGATAAAACTTAAAACATATAATTATACTACAAAAATATCCCCACGCCTCCCCTTAACTCGTAATTACACTTATTAAAAGCAACTTTCAGCACCAAAACAAGGTTTTCAAAAAGCAACACTATCAAATATAAAACACCCTACATATAGAACAACCATTATCTATCAGACATATGACATTAAGCTTTTTTTTCTGTTCCTCAACCACGTACTAAACACGAAAACCATTTTCTCAATAAATACTTAACCGCCTAATTGGTCATCAAAAACAAAACAAAAATCACAAAAAATCAAAATAAAAAAAATAACTTTTAGCAAAAATGTTCAAACTTGTATTTAAGATTCTCATGTTAAATATATAAATAGATATATATATCTCAATTTTCAACATTATGAAGAATATTCCAAGTTATCTGTGACCTTTTTCAGGGAAGGACGAGTGAAGCAAACGATATGACAGTGAACTAATTTTTGTAAATTCCAAAAACAATATCTTCGCACACGTCCAGACAAATATGGCCTGCTGCCAAATTGGAGCTTGATAAATGAACAAGAAAAACGAGTGGAAATTGAATTTCCTTTGTTAAGCAATTTGTAACGCAGTTCTTTTGGCACTGAGCCATTGTTATTCACCAAGTACCACCAAAATTGAACAACAAATCCGTTCATCCATATTTCAAAATTATGAGCAGAACTGCAACTATTAATGAATAAATTCACATTTTTCGTCAATTCGGTTTCGATGTGATTCCATAAAAAGCTAACTCCCGCTGCACAAGTGGTAGATGAATTCCAGAATACTTTCCCACAACCACAGAGTCCACTAACATTTTGACCTTTCAAGTATATAGATAACTAAACAATTTGATGTAGAGATCTTTTTTCCTCTACATAAACTACTGAAGATATAACTCCAGCCCTTTTCTTATATTAAAACACTCACATTGAAAATGTTCAAAATTAGTATTTTTTATTGAAGTAATTTATAAAGATTATTTTGAACTACTTGAAATCAAAGAAATTTGAGTACATTTCCTTTGCAAATACTTTTACATTTTCCCAAAAGAACTGATACTCGGAGACCAGAATATAGTCCAACACTTTCACTGGTCCCATTGGTTCACTGCTAATTCAATTTCCAGATTGCTGACCAGGAGAATGAACTGATCGGGTATTGTTTTGTTAGACAATAAACCACAGTTGAAGTATCAAAATTCTGCTATTTTTTCAAACATTGTACGGTGATTTCTGAGCGGCAGCATTTTCTTACCGTTTATAACTTTATCGCCTGGTGACCGCACCCCGTGTTGAAAGTTATTCATATGTGGGAAGGAAACTTGTACCGGAATCCGATTGGATAATACACCTACCGTAAAATGAGTGTTTAATATTATGTCAGTATATTTCACATATCCTGTGCAATGTTCCGCCTGAACAGGCTCCACTCCTGCATGTGTAATGCTGTTTGAATGCAATTCATGGCCGAGTTTCGCAGACCTGAATGAATAGTACTATATTCAAAGGTTCAGATAATTGATATCATGATAAACATAAAATAAAGAAATATAGTTTGTGGAGCAAGCGCTATCTAAGCATTTCGGGGACTACCTCTGTTCCTTTCTTCAAACCTTGGGTAACTCCAGAAATAAAGACATTTTCTTTGACGAATCAAAGTTAACACGTTGAAGGACTCAGGGAAATACGAAACCGTCCGCACTGTGCCATAGTCAGATTTGTATCTTTGTCTCAACAAAAAAAAATATTATCTTTGGAAATACATTGCACTAAATTAAAATATTCTCCTAAGTATCTTCCAAAAAAAACTCAAAGAATAAAATATTAGTCGAATCTTTAGAAAAAAAGTGAATCGCGTGACAATGCAAATACAACTAAATGAGTTTCTTATGGCAAATAGGACGCCGTACGGCGTTGCGATGTAATTGGGAGGGACAAATTCTGGCAGGGTGGAGATTTAAACCGATATTTTATGCAAGAAAACAACACAACACGAACTTATTCCACACAATCCGTGACAGTCATGTCCTATAAAAACTATGCAAAATGGAACGCCGTTCCGCGTTCAGTCCAATTAAATCTGGATGTGTGAGGACGCAGTGCGGCGTTGTGTCGCATTTGTTACCGACCTTTACGACACCGTATGACGATAGTGTTCATCATTGTTTTAAATGTATATATTCCTGTAAGTGGCTATACTGGATGTTTTTTTGGAAGTTATTCTGTCCCTACCTAGTTTTTTTAGTTCTTAGAGAACGTGATGTTATATTCTCGTTTCGTTCAACACATTATAGATAGCTTCTTCAAAAGGCAACAGTTACCTTTAAAACTATTGTTTTAGTATGTTGTTGAAAATTTCTTATGCTCCCTGATGTATGTGTGCGACTTTACTAATAATCTCACATTGATGTCTTGATAAAGGGCATGAACGTTTTCGAAAGTTCGACGGTATAACAAATAGTATTCTTTGAAAGCCCGATTTTTGACTGCATCTTCAAGATTTGTTTGGATATTTCCGTTCAACTAGCTAGTCAAGAGTACCTTTCTTTATTATATATATATATATATATATATATATATATATATATATATCAAGAGCTAACATTCATCAGTTACTATTATTGTGCCCCTCTCTCACGGAAACCCAAAGCGAACTTAGTGAAACCGCTTGGAATCCCTTTACAAGGGCGTTATTTTCGCGCATAAAAATGAAACGGATACTGTTGTTTACACTAAGAATAATAATAATTGTTCTTAACTGAGTCAAGCTCAAGAGGGAAAATACAAGCGATTGGTAAGTTAACAGTCCCTGAGCTGATATATATTCCACGTTTTAACCTAAGACAAGTAATGGAGGTGCTAATTTACAGATTATCATTCATGTGGGAATTCATTATGATTTTCAATGGCCTCAGTGGCTAGATGATTGCCCAGAAAAGAAAATGTGCAATCACCACTGTTTTTAACCCAATCTTAATTAAGTGAACATTGTTCTCATGTCCTATATTCGTCTATGCAGAAAATCGTTCGTAACAATCATAATCCATTTACATAAATTCAATACATATTCTCTTCCTAAAAACTAAATTGCTCACCGACTATTATGGCCTTTCTTGAAGCGGTATTGCATCTGGTTAACACTTGGCTGAGTCTAACAGGAAGATAGTAATAAGTATGTCCCCACAATTATTGAAGGGTCGTCCAATTTTGAACCATTTTAACCAAACAAAAGTATATTTCCGTCAAATGTGAATTTTGAAGAGATAGTATTTCCATAATGTCTCGTTTTTCTTACATATATTCTGTTACAATTTGTTTGTTACTCTCCCAACGAAAACTTCTTGATTCCCTTGGAGTTAACCAAATGTTTGAAGAATAGAATACAGGTAATTCCCGAAGGTTCCCCAAATTAAGTATGTTTTTAATTTTTATAGCCAAATATTTTAGGCAATCAATTTGCCAAGCGTTGAAATTTTTCATGTAATTTCATATCTTTAATTCTGAAACTCAGGAAACGATCTGGGCTAAATTACTAATTTGCCCTTAATTGGAGAATCCACTGCTTCATTGCTACGACCCTGATCCATTGATTATGTTGAATGGAACGTATGGAAATATGTAGGCCATCGGATAACAGTTTTCTCCTACCTTCGTACGTTTATTATTATTTACGGAACCCACACAATAGACTCAATAGTGTTCCATTTGGTTCATTTACCATCATAATAGGCAGCAATGAATTACACATGTCCATGAAGACATAACCCGTATGTTGTTGAAAACTAGGTTGGGTAAACATTTTTCACGTGCGAATTGTAGCGGCAATAGTTTTTTCTGATAATAATTTTCAATTCTACTCATATGAATCCGGAACGAATCGCAAATATATTCGAGAAATAATTATAACTGATTTTATTGTCCTATAATAATGCTACACAGAAAAGCAGATTATTTAACAGAATATCCCAACAAAATACAGAGTTTAGTTTTCTTCAACTCGAAGTAGAGGTGCACCCAAACTAAAAACAATATTTTTGGTTTGCTTCAATCTGAAATTCCATTAAAATATCAAAACGTCAAAAAATTCAAATCCGCAATATTTCGAAAATAAAAAAGGCACTCATGTATTGAACAAAAGCAAACGTAAAAAAAGTACGTAGTTGAGTCCTTAATCCATTCACTTCAAAGACAAACAATTACAATACCAATTTTTATGACCCTGACTTAAAAACTAGGGGTACTCCTATACAAACTTTCAACCCCTATTTTACCCCCGTTGGGGTTTGATTTTCAAAAATCTCTTGAATACATTTTCCTTAATATCCGTACTTTCACTCCCCTTTTCACCCCTTCAGAGATGGAATGTCAAAAAAACCTCTAAGTGCTAAGCGCTCAAATTCTACTTTCATCACGCGCTAAGAATTTTCACCTCAAAAATCAATATGCATAACATAATGGGTAACTCGATAAGCAAGCCAACAACTTATCGATGCATTCAAAATGTGGTGTTGGCGAATAACGTCTGTTTAACATAGTCAAGGCGAATAACATTTTGTTTATCATGGCCAGCCAAAAGAACTTATGCTTCATGATTTTTGAAATAAACAGCCAACACGAGGATGATCGACAATTACATACCATTACTCGGTTATTTAAGGCATGGGAAAACATAGTGGTACAAGAAAATGCGGAAGGCATTGGGTGCAAAGATGACATTACGAAGTGGCTCAATGCAAATCTAGGAATTGATTATTAAGGGATGTAGTACATTAAGCTCACAGCCATAAGACAGATCACTACATGAAAAATATGACGTGTTTTCTTCCTCTGAAGCTACTCCTGTTGCCAGCTGCACCTCAGCCTCTTGGGCTTTTTGTGCCTTCCGGTTTTGTTTCGCAGCACCCACTCCGTAGCCCTAGTCTCCTGTACCAGTCTGTACAGGTTATTTACCAGTCCGAATATTGCTTGTCTTTTGCGGTCTTGTACCGCGCATTCTGACAATATATGTTTGGCCGTTTGGCCTTTGCCACATTGTCTGCAGGAAAGTTCTTCATTATACAGCCCCATTTTGTGCAGGTGTCCTCTCATTGGGCTGTGATCTCGCATTCTGACAATATATGTTTGGCGGTTTCTGTCCCTTTGATACATATTTGCAGGAAATTTCTTTGTGCAGGTGTCCTCTCCTTGGTCTGTGACCAGTGAGAAGGCCCGTTATTGTTCTGACTTGGTTTTTACTCATCTTGAGTAGTTCTTTAGTACTGCGCTTCGACGGTTCCCTAATGAATGCTTCCTCGTGGTGCTTGTTCTTCTTCCAGTGCTCTCTTTGTTTTCGTTTGACCCAGTTCCGTATGCAGCTTCGGATGGCCGATTTTGTCACCCCGAGAGCAGGTTCTGGGCCAATATATGGAGTTGATGAGCCCGTCCTAGCTGGGTCATCAGCTTTTTCGTTGCCCTCGATGCCACAGTGTCCTGGAACTCCCCCATCAAAGTTATTCTGTTGTGTTCTGAGAGGACACTGAGTTCTTATCGGCATCCCCATGCCACTTTTTGGTGTCACTTTTGGGTTCCTGAGAGCCTTCAGTGACGCCCGGCTCTCTGTACATATTTTTTTTTCTCTCGCGCATTGCATTATTGCGTACAGTTCCGCTTGGAATACGGAAGTATATACAGTGCTTCTCAAAAGTCCTCTCCACCCCTCTTATTTTTGGAACGATTATACATAAACAAGTGAAATTTGGAAACTGAATATTGAAGGTTGTAAACTTCCCTACTAGTGATGATAGATGACGAAATCGTCAAAGATGACGTCACAAGGCCATTGTGACCAATAATTTTAAATGGAACCCTACGGCAAGCGACACCTCTTTTAAAAGGTATCGAAAAAACCTATTCAATGATACTAATTTTGTTTGTGTTTATGGCAGTTTTGGCAACTCGCTTTTAAAAAACGCAAAGCTGTGATGAATTAAATCAGTTAATACTAAAATTCCAAATTCAAGCTCCGCCTCTGGATAGTTGTCAAATAAGCTGACGTTGTAGTCTCCCTACTTCGACGTTTTTGTAATTTTTTTAGTTTTTTTACATTTAATAATTTGTGTATTGTTGATCGAACGTTTAACTGTCTTAGCAGCTTTTGGTACTTTTAATATTTTTGTACATTCTAATAATTTGTTAAACTGTTGTGAGCCGAACGTTTAAGTGCTTAAAGAAGCGAAATGGTACGTGCTCTAGGTGATAAAGTAGCAGCTATCCTAATTCTTGGTGAAACTGGACGAAATATTCATGCAGCAGAACGCATTTTTAATGAGAGGTTTCCCGATCGCCCCGTTTCGAGGACTTATTTAAGGGAGCTTCTTCGAAAGTTTGAAACAACGGGTAGTATTAATGATGCGAAACGATCTGGCAGACCACAAATTTCTGATGAGAAAAAAATTTATATACTGGCAGAAGTAAAAGTTAATTCAACAACTCACGTTGCATCTACCTGTGAAGTCAGTCGAAGTACAGTACAAAGGGTGTTGAAAAAAAACAAATTTCATCCATACAAATTAAAAATGGTTCATCAACTCTCAGACGACGACCCAGACCAAAGACTAGAATTTTGTGAAAATATGGAAACAAAATTAACCAACAGCCAGACTATGTCAAAACAATTTGACTCATTGACGAAAGTACTTTCTATCTAAATGGAAATGTAAATACACAGAATGTGAGGCAATGGAGTGACTCAAATCCTCACCTGTTTCGTGAAACACATACCCAATTTCCCCAGAAGGTGAATGTTTGGGCAGGTATCCTGGGAAACCACATCGTTGGGCCTCTTTTTTTTTAACTGGTGAGGTTTATCTGGAGTTGTTGCAAAACGCAATAGAACCGTTAATCCTTGAAATTTTGGAAAATAATCCAGATGAATTCGGCAATTTGGAAATAACATTCCAACAGGATGGTGCTCCTCCACACTATTACGGTGCAGTAAGACGGTATTTCGATGATGAGTATCGTGGTAGATGGATTGGACGACCAAGTTCAACGAAATGGCCAGCTCGATCACCGGACCTCACACCTTTGTTTTTTTTTTCTGTGGGGGTACCTTGAATCGAAGTTTTACGCCACTGAACCTGACAATATTGACGTTTCAAAATAACTTATTGTTGCAGAATGTGAGGCTGTTTCCGCAGACACATTTGCAAAAGTACGAGAAGAGTTTAAAAATAGGATATTTCACTGTCAGGAAGTAAATGGAGGTCACTTCGAGCAATTTCTTTGAGTAGATACTGATTCTTAAATCTGTAATTGATATCATACTGAATGGAATTTAAATTTTAATGTTTACTAATGAGCTATCAAAACTGCCATAAGCACAAACAAAATTAGTATCATTGAATAGGTTTTTTCGATACCTTTTGAAAGAGGTGTCGCTTGCCGTAGGGTTCCATTCAAAATTATTGGTCACAATGGCCTTGTGACGTCATCTTTGACGATTTCGTCATCTATCATCACTAGTAGGGAAGTTTATAACCTTTAATATTCAGTTTCCAAATTTCACTTGTTTATGTATAATCGTTCCAAAAATAAGAGGGGGGTAGGGGACTTTTGAGAAGCATTGTATACCCTGTGAGTTGTTCAGTTGGAAGTTCTTCCCCCACTTTATATTCCAGTCTTGGATCCATCTGTGTACCAGATCCTCTCTCCCCTTGTAATATTCACAATCCCTATTGTAGTGCCCTGAGGATGACTTTATAAAAGTTGAAACGTCGGCAACAGATCCATAGTGGTTTCAGTTAATTGACCTTTTTCCCAACCAAACTCCAAGCTATAATATTAATTAATCACAACAAACATGGTTCGGATATACCGCCACTCTGCACGACAAGTCTGGCTGGAATGCTCATCAGAAAAAGAACTAGGCCTCAGATATAGTGGAATGTATTGGCTTTGTTATAATAAACTATTATTCTACGAATAAGTTCTTTGGACGATTTGCTATCCAACTTGACCATTGAATAGTGTTCAGAAAGTACTTTTAATATCAATGGAATCTGTTATCTAAGAGGTGAAACGTTCTGCAAGAATACATGAGGAGAGGCTCCATCACCACTTCATACTTGTGGCTCCTAGCCAAGGTGAAATGTTAGTATAAAAAAACTTGCTTGTGCTCGTGATCGTACACAAAGAAAGGTGTAACCAGCTCTCAGACAAAGAACTCATTAATTATGTTTTGGTAGTTTGGGCTAAAGTTGATTTGTTCATTAGATTAAAATTAATGAATCTCAAAAAACAAGATGAGTAAGGGATTTTCGAATCAAATTCAATTCAAACGCCGCAGGTATATCATCTCTCATTGAATATATAATCGAAGAATTTCAGAACGTCGAAATATTACTCACAAATCTACTTAATCTTGTTTATATTTTCAGAAATATTGATGATTGAAACCAATGCTTTTCCGAGTACATCGGATTTTATCATGGGGGATCACCTACTTCATTACTTATCTTAATTTTCGATGTCTATCATTGAAATTTCAGCTATCGAAACTGAGGAAATATAATATTGCAATCACAATTTTTAGTAATCATGATCAGATCTCTTTCAATTTGAAAGTACCAACATGTAATAACGAGACATGTAATAACCAACATGTAATAACGGGATATATTATAGTCTAAGAGCCCGTGAACCCCATACTTATTCGTTATTTTATAAAAGCTGACAGTGTGTCAGCGCATGCCCCCAACACAGGTAAAAACGATGGACCATTATGAAGTTTGGGTTGCCCTGGCTTTGGCAGGTAAACGGTACTAAAGGTGTGTAAAATACCGATCTAACTTCATCAAATAATAAAGTGCGATTTTCTGGTATTATCTTCAGAATATTATTAAAAATCACATTATTCATTGCCAGACACTTAACATCCTGGCAACCCCTTGCCAGACACCATTAATGTTCATGAAATTATAATTTTACTTACGTTATAGTATAAAAGCTGATTTTTATATATAATACTTGAGTAATAAGTGAATGATGTTTCCTCATTAGCCAGACATTTTTTATACTTCCAACCCCTTGCCAGACAAGCATGTAGGGTAGCTGTAGGAGCGAACGCGAGGCAGTATATACATGGGTGGGTGCGAGTGAGATGCGCTTGTGTTGTTTAGTATTTAATACATGCAATAATATATGCTATCTTCAAGTATTATTAATTTAATATTCATTATTAATGATAAGAATAATATTAATTGTATGATTACTTACGTTATAGTGTAATAGCTGGTTTTTATATATAATACTTGGGTAATAATTAGATGATGTTTCCTTATTAGCCAGACGTTTTCGATAGTTCCAACCCCTTGCCAGACAAACATTGTAAATCTTAAGAAGACATTCGTGATTAGAAAGGCTTATGCAAATAAACTTTTTGGCGCAGATTTATATAACTGATAATCTATGTAAATTTTGGAAACATCTCAAGAAAATACATTCGATGCTAAAACTACCTTAAATTGTTAAAAAAATTCATTTATTCTGTCAAAAACAGGTTTAAAAAAAAGCCAAATAAAATATTTCTCAAAAATTTAATTAAAAATAGGTTAATGACACTACAAGTTATTATAAAGGAAAAAAATAGATTGATGACATTACATATTATTATAGTGTATAAAAGACAATATTATTTCAGTCATTATCATTATCATCACCAATGTTATCAGTTTCTTCGTCACTGTTACTCCATTCGATATCGTGGTCTTCTTCTTCGTCAGTTTCTGTAAAAATGTGAAAAAGTTAATGGGATTGAAAGTATTAAAATAAAATGTAAATTAGATTGAAATAGTTACACCTGAGGCAGTTTTCAGTGAATCTCTAACGAAATTTGGTAACTGATCACCTTCGAACCATTTAAATTGGTACTGATTATTTTCCAGTACCCATCCATTATTCTCGGGTTGATAAATTGTTGGAATTTGCTGATTTGCATTATTCCAAATGCTAGAAACATAGTTGGCTCGCAGAAACTGTTGTAGCAGTTCGGATTTACACGGTGGCAGACTACTAGCATCAAAATTTCGTAGTTTTTTACGACTAAACGCTTCATTAATATCTGAGACCTGATACGCATTAATGAATAGTTGAAGTCGTGCTGCATCAACATCAATTATCGAACCAACATTATATACCTCACATATAAACTGTTGAATAATATCAAAAATGCAATAACAACTCGCCATCTCACTCGCACCCACCCATGTATCTACTGCCTCGCGCTCGCTCCTACAGCTACCCTACATGCTTGTCTGGCACGGGGTTGGAAGTATCAAAAATGTCTGGCTAATGAGGAAACATCATTTACTTATTACTCAAGTATTATATATAAAAATCAGCTTTTATACTATAACGTAAGTAAAATTATAATTTCATGAACATTAAGGGTGTCTGGCAAGGGGTTGCCAGGATGTTAAGTGTCTGGCAATGAATAATGTGATTTTTAATAATATTCTTAAGATATTACCAAAAAATCGCACTTTATTATTTGATGAAGTTAGATCGGCATTTCACACACCTTTGTACCGTTTACCTGCCAAAGCCAGGGCAACCCAAACTTTATAATGGTCCATCGTTCTTACCTGTGTTGGGAGCATGCGCTGACAAACTTTCAGCTTTTATAAAATAACGAAGGTCTGGGGTTCACGGGCTCTTGCTCTATTATTTCTGTTAGTGTTAATGTTCAATAAAGATGAAAGGAAAACATCTTCGATGAAATATTGAAGAAATATGATCCTGGAACTTAAAATTGAAACTTAAGAATGTTTTCTTGTCAAACATGTGGAACATGATGGTGACCTATTTGAGCATTCATGAGTAGCCTTTTCTCAAAATGTTTACATTTTTTCCTTTAATCATCCTTTCCTGTTTTTGTAAACATTACTAGAATTGTTTCCTTTGTGATATACTCCTGTTTCTATTACAATTTCATGTTTTTGAGATGTTTTCTTGGACAATGGAAGATAGTGCCCAAAGTTCATCTTTCAGTCGCAGAAAGAAGACATCTATTGGTATTTTCTTATGTTGGGGGATAATACTATAGAAAGAACATATGGAGCGAAATGTTCTGTTGACGAGATATCAGTCGTATGCCATATATCTACATTTGATTTCGAGACTGTGAGACCGTAACTTTTCAGGTTCTGAATAAAAAAATTCAATTTTACCTAAGTTTTATGATCTCCGTTTTGCACCACATTTTCTTGGGTTTTTTGCTTGTCTCCGTTGGTAGAAAACAACTAAAATTGAAATATATATAGACATGTACTTAACCATCATCATTTTCTTTAAACCGAAGTATTTTCAACTGGTGTCTTTTCTCTTTTTTCAGTTGAAAAGACCAGCTACTCGGGAATAGATCAATGTCTGATTTTACTCCGAAAATATTTTCTTGTGTGATTTTATTACACGGCTTGTACAATTACCGAAAATATTTCATCATAATTCAATTCTACTACATACATTAAACCGTTATGTATCCACTGGATAACTAAGTAGCTTTTGTTAGTTATTTGCCTTGAACCGTCGCTCCCATCATTTTAAATAGACAAAGCGACCGCGTGGCAAGAATGAACGAGCTTTCATGAGAGTAATGATCTATTGACTGCTAATGCAGCATAATTACAACTGATTAATGTTCGAGATATTTGTAGCAACAAGCTTAGCCTTCAGTTGCTAATATTCATAGTTTAAAGATATGCAAGTCCCGAAGAAACAGCCTGTTGAGCCTGTATGAATTCGGGAATGAAACTGTGTATCAAATCAAACAACTCATTTGGGCGTGCATTGACTAAAGTAAAAAGTACTATATTTGAAGCACGTCAGAAAGCAAAGTTGAATGATCAGGAAGAAACCCGATTGAGTGATATTTTTTCTTCAGATTCAAATCAAAAAGAGTATATTCGAACCTAAAAACAAACATGTTTTCCCAATTATTATAATCAATTGCTGAGGTGATATTTAAATTCAATGTTTCATCAAATCCGGTGAAAACGATTTTCTGAGTAACAATAAAAAATTCCCAACTAACATCTAAACTGGATCTTCAGCCGCACATATAATAATTCGTGGTTTTTGTTTCTTTTGTGTTTTCCATTGTTATAACATTCTATAGTAAATCATACCTTAAGTATTCTTTTAAAAACGGCCGATGTATTATAATTTTTCAATTTTGATTTTGACTTATTTCCCCTTTCTTCATTCCTCTCAGTTCCTTTTTGAGCGTCTAGGCTTCCATCACGTAAAAAAAAATTGAACACAGAACATCTTATTTTGATTTTTAATTTTTAATTCAGACACTTACTACATTTTCTTCTTATTTCATCGATTACTTTTTTAGCGTGTATCACTCTTGACCGAAGTAATAATAATAATAATTTAATTTACATTCATCAGAATAAGGTTGTTCAACATAATAATGCATAATAACACTTAATAAAATCATAGTTCAGCCCCTGGTTAACTTAATATTGAGATCTTGAATAGTTCATACGAATAATATCGAGTGTAATTTTGTTTCAAATGTGGAAGAAACTTCACCAAAACGAATGTATAATTTATCATTATCTTGAGTGAGCAAATGAATGTCAAAGCTTTTTCAATGAGCAGTATATTATTTGAAGGCCTAGGCACTTTACATTTTCCACAAGAGATAATTCTCCATTTAAATTTTGATTTTGTTACAGATTTGTCGTTTTGTTTGTTTTTTCATCAATCATAACATTCGATTTCAGGAAGATAATATAGATTTATGTGATAATTGCTTCAAATTTTTCAACCAATCGTCAGTAGTAAAATAGTGGCTCAGCTATGTATCATCAGCGTAAAAGCTTTACACTCGTTAAAAACTCTTCGTATTTATAATGAATAACAAGGGGCCAAGGATAGATCCTTGCGGAACACCACTCCTCACATTTTCCGCAGATGAATAGATGATAGTTGTTACCACTTATTGGCATATATTATACAAATAATTTCCTATCTGCCTTAATTGAGAAAACCAACGGAGTGTAATTATGAAAAGCAAAACCTGATGGTTTCCAGGGTTTCAAAATTGTCTGAAAGTGTGGTGGCTGATGTGCAACTATACCCTGATCTGAACCCTGATTGTTCCAGTGGCAGAATATCATATTTTTCAAGATAAAGTCTTCTCAATTTATTTCGACCTAGTTCAATGTAACACAATATATCACGTTTTTGGGTAATGCAGTAATTCGTGATTTCTATTCATTCCTAGATTTATGAATTTTTCTATGGCTGTGTTTCTTCAATTATCATGAGTTTGGTTTGCCAAAACTGCTTTCCAGTACGTGATTAATTAGTCTCTCTTGCTCTTCTAGCGACTTCGTAATGATACTGTCATCAGCATAACTGATACCATTAATAGTTCACCGTTAATTTATAGTTCTATTTATATCTCTGTCAATGCTTTCTGGATTATTCCTTCTGTATACGTTGAACAGTAACAGCAGAAGAATGAATACCTGTATCTCTATATCCTCTGAAAACTTTCACTCATTTTAAACAATACATACCACATTGGTGCGTTTTTATTGTGAAAATTATAATTTATTCAAACAAGAGTTCAAAATTCGTGAGAAAACGCAAGTCGGAAAACCAAGACAAATCCTCCTGACCAAATGATCACATCCATAAAGGAATCTTTAGATAGTGGGTGTCTACTGGGCCAATAAACCAATAATAACTCAAAAAACGAACAAGTTAGGAAGTTCATATCAACCGATTTTCATGATATAATTAAGAAGTACATCGAACGTCGACCATCCACCAAGGAAATATCTGCTTAAGAATTGTTAATATGGAAAAACAAATTGCTTTGATTCTGAGACACAGCGTGGTGATTGGAAGTCGACGACAGAGGTAGAGCGATACATTAAAGAATGATATGGATAAATTGATTTGTTGAAAATATAAACAGGATGTTCATAAAATCAGATGTGGAATCATCTGCGACTGAAAGATAAACTTTAGTCACTATCTTCCATCGTCAAGATAACCTCTTGTGGGGTATTCATGTTGAAAAGGGAAACATTCTCAATTGAATATTGATAGAAAGATTTTTCTGTGAATTGAAAAATCCACGATTAAACTGAAGTTATTTTTTGTGAATGTCTAACAGAAAACAACTACTTCCCCGGCTGAAGCCACGCTGGACATTGAACTACATCTGATAGATATTCTGAAAAGGCCCTAACTCAGAAGAAAAAATCTGAAATTGAAAATTTGCATTTTCATTCAGATAGTTATTTGATTTTCTATTCCAGTCTTAATTGAGAACTCATAAAGATGAATGAGGCATAGAAGAATGTTTTCCAGGAAAGAGTACTCACCAGAAATCATTCGTAACATTGACGCAGGAGAGACATCGCATTCACTAGGTCTTCAATACATTTTTGTCGACGAAAATCTATTTCACGCTTCCACGATCATCAGGAAGACCGGAAGAAATGGGAAACACATTTTCAAGAAGCAATCTCTCCAAAAGAAATGATTCTAACTTTTTCCATCTTTGCAAAGTGAGATTGCTTCTTGAAAAGTGTTTCATTTGGTTGGAAAAATTTTAAAAATTAACCAAGTCTTTTCTGCGTCAATGTTACGAATGATTTCTGGTGAGTACTCTTGTTGGAAAACATTCTTCTTTGCCTCATTCATCTTTATGAGTTCTTAATTAGGACTGGAATAAAAATCAAATAACTATCTGAATGAAAATGCAAATTTTCAATTTCAGATTTTTTCTTCTGAGTTAGGGCCTTTTCAGAATATCTATCAGATGTAGTTCAATGTTCAGCGTGGCTTCAGCCGGGGAAGTAGTTGTTTTCTGTTAGACATTCACAAAAAATAACTTCAGTTTAATCGTGGATTTTTCAATTCACAGAAAAATCTTTCTATCAATATTCAATTGAGAATGTTTCCCTTTTCGATATGGATAACATTTAAAATTGCCACTTTGAACTAACAATTGTCACTTCAAAGTGGCAGTTCAAAGTGGCAATTCCAAATGTTTTTGAAAAAGATTTTATTGTTGGCCCTTCTACGCCTTCGTAGTTGTAGGGTGAAACAGTAATAACAGTAACCTTTTCTATTATTAATTATTACAGTGAATATTTTTGTTAATAAGAAAAGTAACCAATGGGAGGTTGTGTTTATTTTGTACGTTTAACGTTTTGACATTATTTTTGTAGAATAAATATAAAAACAGGGCTTGAAATCTTGTTTCTGAAATATATCGTTACCATACAAGTAGAAAAGCACAGTAATCAACTCAAGGGAAAGTTGGATATCATACACACGTATGAATTTACAGCACTTTCTTTCATCTCCAAGTGCAAACTTCATCCTCGTGAATATGTTGAGATCAACTGATATATTCGTCATATTTATTTTAGTTCCATTGGTATTTCAAAATGGCAGAGCTGGCTAGACAAAGACATTTAAGTAGAACACAAATCGTCAACTCAAACGACGGTTAAATTGGGATCTCCAGCCACACAAAGAAGAAATAATCATGCAGAATTTGCGGTTATTCCTCTGACTAGCACGTGATACGGTTGCCAGCGACATCAGTCAGACAAGGATTATCTCATGCGATCTAGTAATCAGAATGAGAGAGAGGAAAAAACTATTTCTCCTGGATCACGTGTCTAGCGAAACTTTATGCTAACGGCATTCTCGAGTGTCGGGACCAGTGTTGCCAATATGTGAGGGATTCCTCACATTGTGAGGGTTTTACACCGCAGCGGGTAATTTGTGAGGGTTTGTTCAAATGTGAGGATTTTGTGAGGATTAGCAGATTTTTTATAAAATAGAACAAGTAAGCTCCCAATAGAGTACTACCCGTTAAATTTATTTCAAATAATAGGGTAAAAGGGAATATTGATGGAGATCCAAATGCTCACGCGCGCCTCTGCCGTGAATTTTTATGTTTCCCGAATTTCCGAACGACACAACGGTTTAACAGTTGACAGTTGACAGTTGACAATATTGAATAATCTATTCATATCAACAAGTTTCAAGTTCTACACTATTTTATATTTTAGTTTCGGTTTCGCCTCCCGTATAGTTTACTATTCGTTTAAAAAATATAAAATGGATCATTGGCTAATTAAACTACCTAGTATAGACGTACGTATTTATGTAGTTCAGAACTAATAAAATATATTTTACTTATATATTTTTTAGAAGCCATCAACTAGTAACACATTAAGTCCATCTAATTCTACTATTAATGGTAATACATCACTTAAAAGAAAAATAATCGACGAAAATGAAGACTGTGAAGTAACTGAAGTACCACAAAAGTTGATGCAGACCCCTTCCAAACGAAATTTCAAATTTCGACTCGAGTGGTTACAAGAAGACATTTTTAAGGAATGGCTAATAAAAGAGGAACACGTTGTTTCAAGTCGTTCTAATTCGAATGTAATGGAATATGCACATTGTAAAATTTGCAATGTAAGCATATTCCCTCATAGAAATGATTTAGTACGGCATATTAAGACACAGAAGCATACTTTCAAGGCGAGACAAGTTGAAAGTACACAAGACATCCAACATTTGTTGACTTCTCAACGACCACAAGAAAACAAAATCAGATATGCTGAAATTAAATTAGCTGCATTGTTAGCAGCTAGAAACCTTCCATTTAGTTCAAGGGATGATTTGGTAGATGTATGTGCAGAAAAGTGTACTCGGATCCTGTAGTAGCCCAAAAACTAAAACTCAAGAGAACCAAAGCTACAGCAGTTTTGACAAATGTGCTAGCACCTAACATTCAAAATGACTTGATAAAGGCAGTGTCAAGTCCAGGCAGTTTTTTTTCTGTGATTGTGGATGAAACCACAGATACAAGCACAATAAAACAGTATGCTTTTGTGATAATCTATTGTGATAATACTAATAAAATACAAACAAGGTTTTTTGATATTATTGAACAAAATAAAGGCGATGCCGAGTCACTGTATTCATCTTTAAAAAAATGTTTTGAAGACAAAAATGTGCCATTTGAAAATATGATTGGTTTGTCTACAGACACTACTAATGTGATGGTAGGGGCAAATCATTCTTTATTTGCATTAGTGAAAAAAGATTTACCACATGTTGCCCTAATTAAATGTTCCTGCCACATGATTCATCTGGCTGCTTCAAAAGCATGTTTGGAATTACCTAGGTCAGTGGAGGATGTGGTGAGAAATATTGGGGCACATTTTAGCCGTAGTGCTTTACGGCAAGAACATTTTAGGCAGTTTCAAGACTTTTTTAAGACTGATATTCATAAAATTCTTTTAGCAAGTAATACACGTTGGCTATCAATAGAACAATGCTCAAGAAGACTTTTAGAGCAATACGAACCTCTTAAAGCGTATTTTATACAGATTTGTTTTGAGGATCCTTCAAAAACCACCGAAGAAATTTTGAATTCTCTGAATAACTCTTTTACTAAGGTATATTTGGAATTTTTAGTTTACGTACTAGGTTTAATAAACAACTTCAACACATTATTTCAAAGTGAAACAACACTTTTGCATAGGTTAAAACCAGAAGTGGAGAAATTATTCAGAACATTATGCTCCAATTTTATGGAGACATCGTTATTAAAAAAAAAAAAAATTTTAAAGTGAATGTTTTGGATCCTCATAATTTTGTGCCTCTAGATAAGATATATCTGGGGGTAACAGCACACAATTCATTGCAAGAATTGAAAGATGATGAATGTTGTACTGGATTAGAAATTGAACGATTTCAAATTTCTTGCTTAAAATTCTATAAAGTATTAATACAAGAAATTAGAAATCGTTTTAAATTTGATGATGCATTATATGAAATCGTTTCTATAGTAAATCCCCCCACAGCCCAAAATTTCGAAATAAAAAGTTTAGCTCATGTGCTAACTCGTTTTCCTAATCTAAAAGCATTTGTCAATGAACAGATGCTAGATAACGAGTGGAGGGAGCATGCATTCCTCAATCATGCGACTTATGGCTTGAAAGATGACCTAAATGCAGAAGAGTATTGGGGCACCATTTTTGAATTAAAAAATGCTGCAGGTAACCAGTTATTCCCGAATTTGAAAATTATTATAAATTTTTTATTAATTTTGCCCTTTTCAAATGCCTGTGTGGAGAGAGTTTTTAGTGTTGTAAACAATATAAAAACTGATAAGAGAAACAGATTGAAAACTGAAACTCTAAGAGCTTTAATATATACACAGGAGGCTGTGAGAAAAGCAGGTGGGTGTGTGAAATTCAAACCCACTGATGAAATGATTGATATGGATGTTTGGAAATTGAATTGAATATTTTATTTGTATTAATTTATCCTAAGATGTGTATATTTCTTCATTTCGTTTTCAGGCATGTGATTTTTTTATCACTTACATTCTTCTTCAACAGTTTCTTAAGTTTTTAGAAATATTTTATTTATTTTTTATATTATTTTATTTATTTTTCACTTATAAAAATAAAGAAGGCATGAAAAACGTGTTTTATTAAGTCAAGTGGCTTCTTGTTCATTGTTTCCATCGATAATATAACAACGAAAAATATGTTTTTTATTAATTTTATCAACGTGAAGATTTTGTGAGGAATTTCAAATTAGGGCGCGAAAATGTGAGGGTTACAGCAGCTGAATGTGAGTAATTTTTACATCTTACATTGGCAACATTGGTCGGGACTGTAGTTGCGGTTGTTTTATACTAGGCTTTGCATGATAGGATCGAATTCTGAGGATTTCTTTGTATCTTGGTTCAGCTGATGGATGCTACCAACAGGACGTTGAATTATTGCCGGCCCCAGCTTTTTTGTGCCCTATTTGGGATAATTCCTCACCAATAGATATTTTTTTCGAGGATACAAAAGTACGTGACGTGACATCTTATTTAATGGTCCTTTTATCATTTTCTATAAGAGAATTCAGCATAAAAAAATATCTCTGTGAAATATTTAAGATATGAAAATGAAAAATGAATGATATAATATTCCAACCTATAATACTGGATGGGATGAATATCAAGAATCAGTTGGTGCCTTTTGTACTACCAATGAATTTCCACCGAATCCATATGGACTCATCCAAGATGAGAGCAATGAAACAGCATTAACTATACAATTATGGACAGTTCATTAATTTCTAGATGACTTTCTAAAGTGTCAACTATGAACTCTTGTAAATGGAGCGATATGGTATGAGAAGTCCCGTTTTGAAGCTAATCCATACCTAAAAGAGTACTGATTCAGAATACTGTTAGCTAAACAGCAACTTTCGAGTAGGGCGTCCCTCGAGGCTCCATACTTGGGCCTTCACTAATTTCATATACGCTAATTATTTTCATAATCTGCTGAAAAATTCATGTTAATGTACATAAACTAATTCGTGTCAGAATGTAGCAGCTCTCACAGAACTAACAAAAAAAATATTTGTCCTTTAACATATCAGCAGCGTTGATCAAATTTACACTAAATAATGTCCCAGAATACTTAACATCTATGGGAGTGGAAAGTTGCATTTCAAATCTTGCTTAACAACTGAAATGCTGAGTCTTACATCAGACTAGAAACTTAATGGACTTGGAAGTTGAATTATGCTCTTTTTGCTCAGAATAAAGTACTTAGACTGAGATTATGTTTACTATTCCAAAAATATCAGCCGATCTCTCTCTGAATCTCAAAGTCTATGATGCTCATAAATTTATATCATATATTAAAAAATCTGATATCTAAAATTAAAATACAATTATGATTCATTAGCAATTCTTACTTCATTAGGTATATTTGGATTACAAGAGTTTCAAACTACGTCCAAAACGAATGGAAAAGTCTATGAAAGAATATCTTATCATTCACTTCGTTTTAAGTCCAAGCTCCCTAGACACTTTTTTACCCGACTGCGCGACGCAAAGAAGGGTAATGTGTTGATCAGCCTATGTTTGTATGTATGTTTGTTCCTTTGTGGCGCTCTAGAGACCAAAATAAAAAAACTCGACTGCGTAAAAAGTGATTTAAAAAAATGATGGAAGCAAGACGACTAGGAAATATTGTCAAAATTATGTTTTAAGAGGTTAACTATTAAACTTAATACTGTAAACATTCTCATGCAGTCAGAGGCAATAATATATCTTCATTGTTGAATTAAAGAAGATGCCTCCGACTGCGTGAGATTGTTTACAGTATTGAGTTCAATAGTTAACCCTTAAAACATAATTTTCTGACAATATTTTCTGTTCATCTTGTTTCCATCTTTTTCAAAGTTCACTTATTACACAGTCGGGTTCTTCGATATTTTAAATTTACTTTTTTTTGTAATAATAGTGATCTTGCTGTTCATTGTCTTCTATTGTTTTTTTTTATTTCAGGTAAGTGCGTTTCACGACCAAGATGGTTCCAGGACGTAAGTAGTAACTTTTTGTGACTCCAGTATTTCGTTAATTTTAATGAAATACACTTTGATCACCGGTCTTGAATTGCTCTGCTTCTCTCTCAGTTATGATGTATCTGTTTTTGGAACGTATTATAAATTATATTGCATAAAAGTTTCATTTTCTGCATTAGATAACTTACTGAAAGAGTTGCCTACTTTATATCATATATATTCATTCGCTAATTAATAGTTTGTCTTATAATTTTTGCTGATGTACAACTTGGCTGATTTGCCGTTACAGTTATTCCAGAAAATATTAACTGTTCGATTTTTTCGCATCATATATGCGAGTTCTGCAGATATTGTGGATGTCGCAAAAATTATTCAGTCTTTACAAAATGGTTGGAAATTTCTGGAGTCTTAGCGAAGTGAATGATTTTTTGGTCTGAGAGTATAAGCAAAACAAGGAAACTTATTGTATTATGTATGAAAAAATTCAGGCTTATATATATATATACCGTGTGTGACAGGATCATAGTACACCCCCCGTATCTCCTTCCATAGTATCTCCTTATTTTATTTTGTATGTAGAATTTATGATATTATGGTATCTCCTTTAGTTTTGAAGGTAATTGATTGAAATTCGAGATATCCCATAAACATAATAAGCGGCACCTTTTGACCTAAAAATGTTTTTTTTTTCACTTCCGGTTTCGCCTTAAGTGATACCAACTTTCGATTTTTAAATAGTATATTATTACATTTCTGAAATCTGCATGATTTTCTGAATCCAATGATACCACATAAGTGACATTTCAAACGTCAATATTTTCGATAATTCAATTTTTAGTTTTCCATTTAAGTGTGCCATGATGGTTCCGATTTATTCCAAGTCACCCGTCTAATGCTAGAAAAATCGAAATCCCGTCAAAAATACTAAATTGCTTTTTTATGAGCAAATAAAGTTCATCGTAATCGATTTTGGGGTAAAACTCAATTTTTTCAAATGGAACCATATTGGTACCGTGGTACCATTTATTAGTACTATCAATAAGGAATTTATTCATATCTGCTAATAAAATGTGCGATAAATACAATCAAAATTACAGCTAAAAGAAAATAAGATAATACAATTACTTTGTTCTAATTTAATGCTAAGAAGTTACTAAGGTGGCTTTGAAATACAAGAAATGAACACAAAACATTTCAACAATTGTTCGACATGCTGTCCATTAACTTCAATGCACTTCTGAACTCGCATAGCTTCGAATGCCTGTTGAAGGTAATCAGTTACTAAGGAGGCTTTGAAAACAATGAAATTATTCATTCAGATTGTCAAATAAATAGGTATTGGTTTATCGTTGTTTTTATTGTGTATTGGGAAAGTCTTAATATTTGTTGTTATTTTTATTCAAAATGCCCCACATTTATACAAGGGATGAAAAAGTGGACATGTCAATTATTCATGGGGAATGTAGAAAAAATCCCGTTGCGGCTAGAAACCTCTATGCCAACCGATATCCTGATAGACTATGTCCAGCGAGAAATTATTTTAATCGTCTTGAAAATCCAATTTCCGAAAGGGAGCCCAAACCATTTGACGAAGGAACGGAAAATAATGTTTTAGCTCGAATAGAAGTTGATAAGACTGTTTCTTTAAGGCAAATTGGGTTTGAATTGGAAATTAGTTACCAAACGGTAAGCCGAATCTTGCACAAACATAATTATAAATCTTTTAAATATCAATTGCACTAGCACCTGTACGGAAATGATTATGAACGTAGGATGGAATATTGCAATTGGATCTTGCAGAATAATGTGCAGCCAAACACTGCTTTTGTGGGAAGGATTTTATTTTCGAACGAGTCTAGGTTTACAAATATGGGATTATTCAACCGACAAAATACAAGGTATTGGTCACAAGAAAATAAAAATTTATTGAGGGGGGGTAACTTTCAAGTGCGGTTCGGTTTCAATGTTTGGCTTGGAATACTCGGTCGTAGAATCATTGGTCCGATAATATTTGGAGGATCCTTGACTGGAGATAGATACTTAGGATGTCTACAAAATGAAATTGAGGACAGGTTAACTGAATTACCTGTCCATCTACGACAGGGAATGTATTTTCAACAGGATGGAGCTCCTCCCCATGATTCAAGAATAGTAACTGATTACCTTCAACAGGCATTCCAAGAAAACGTAATTTCGACAAATGGTCCTGTGCGATGGCCTCCAAGGTCACCTGATTTGACACCTCTTGATTTCTTTGTTTGGGGCCATTTGGAAAACATTGTCCATGCAACCGCCGTTACAACCCGCGAAGACCAGTAGTTGCGAGTAAGACGCGCAATCAATAGTATAACGGCCCAGCAATTAGCGAACGTTCTTCAAGAAACAGCTATGCGAGTTCAGAAGTGCATTGACGTTAATGGACAGCATTTCGAACAATTGTTGTAATGTTTTGTGTTCATTTTTTGTATTTCAAAGCCACCTTAGTAACTTCTTAGCATTAAATTAGAACAAAGTAATTGTATTATCTTATTTTCTTTTAGCTGGGATTTTGATTGTATTTATCGCACATTTTATTAGCAGGTATGGATAAATTCCTTATTAATAGTACTAATAAATGGTACCACGGTACCAATATGGTTCCATTTAAAAAAATTGAGTTTTACCCCAAAATCGATTACGATGAACTTTATTTGCTCATAAAAAACGCAATTTAGTGTTTTTCACGGGATTTCGATTTTTCTAGCATTAGACGGGTGTTGCATGGCACCTTAATGGAAAATTAAAAATTGAATTATCAAAAATATTGACGTTTGAAATGTCACTTATGTGGTATCATTGGATTCAAAAAATCATGCAGATTTCAGAAATGTAATGATATACAGGGTGTTCTATTCAAAAATCGAAAGTTGGTATCCCTTCCGGCAAAACCGGAAGTGAAAAACAAAACATTTGTAGGTCAAAAAGTGCCGCTCATTATGTGTATGTGATATCCCAAATTTCAATCAATTACCTTCAAAACTAAAGGAGATACGGGGGGTGTACCATGATCCTGTTACACACGGTATATATATATATATATATATATATATATATATGTGTGTGTGTGTGTGTGTATGTGTTCGGATAGGTTTCCGCGGTCATGGTTATTCTGAATATTGAAAGTTCAGGTTGAACCATGTGTCTACAAATTTGATAAGAAGGTGATTTCCCCGAGGTATCAATCTGCACATTATTCAGGAGTTGTCACTTAGGAAAGGAAATGACTTCCAACCGAGGTCACAATGACTCTGGCTTGCGGTGTTCTCTCAGAGGGAATGGTCCTGGTGTGGTCGAAATCCGTTATGAGGCCTGTCTCTTCGTAGTGTTTAAAAAGTACCGAAGATGGGTCCAAGTGTTGGTCAGCTTGTTTGTCCTATGTACGTCCTAGGACATTTGGAGTATGGTATTTCATATATTCCTTGGCCTCATTAGCTATTTTATCTTTTGGAGATCTGAGAAAATTTTTGATTTTGTTATTGGCTGTGAAAATTGTTCTTATTACAAAATTACAGAGTCTTGGAGAAACGCGATTTTGGGATCCTCAGTTCTCTAGAAGGAGATGGCAGATTGGGACCTCAGAGGGAACTAGTTGTGAGACCTGGGGAGTAAGTAGATTGAGACTGCGGCGTCGAATTACAAAATCCTGAACTCTACAACTGAACGACTACAACTGAGGTGTAGGCTGAGTTCCTTCAATTCTTCGGTTCGTTCGTTGTGCATATAACTTACAAATTCTTGATAAAAACTTATGCAGTTCGGACAAGCTCTGAAAAAATATTATATTGTATATATTCCATGTTACTTCCTGGACGTTCATAATTTCTGATAGTCAACTCTCTTCTAAATTATTAGCTCAGTTTTATCAGTAGATAGAATTTGAAGGTTAGTTTCTGATAATGTTCAAGGATTTCCGTATTCTGTCCACTAACATATTTTCCAGAAATCGTCCTGATGATGAAACCAATCTGGAAATTAATCCAGTGCTTCTCAGCATAAAGCTACACAGATACACTAATCCTACACCAACTTATTGTCTACAAATTCACAATTTACTGAAATGAAGGGAACCCCAAATGTATGAAACATATTCCAAAGATACAGTAATCCCTAGGAAAACAAAGGCACAATGGAGTGAGCCCATTTCAAAATAATTATCTAAAATCCATAAACCCAGTTCACACAGATAATTTAAACGCTTTAATTTCATAACAATAACAAAGGATTGCAGGAATTGCAGCACTGTTTTTCCATTGCTTTCAGACGTTCAGGGGAACTATATTTTGGAATAAGTCCATGGATGTGCTACAGAAGAAAATAAAAAGAAAATACAGGTTTTTTAATTGAATACTATATATATCATCAAATATTTACATTCTACGTTAAATTCTGATCTGATCATTTCGTGTAGTTTTAAAAATTCGGTTACGGCATTGCTCAGTTATTACTTTTTTCCTAATTAGACTAAATTTCGAAGTAGCTTATACACGAATTATGTATATGTTTTTCATAAAATTATAGGAGATATCCTACTGAATGCATTAGATCACATGAGATTCAATCAAATTATACTGACAGTAATTCAAATGTTGGGAACTTTGTTCTTATTTTTTTAACTGGAAAATACTATGTATATCGATACAAATAAACACATTCTTTACTCACCCCTGCGATTTTAGGTGATTTCTCAATCAATGTTTGTTGAATATAAAGTTGAAGGTGACTCCTAAGAATGTAGCTAACTTTTGTGTGAAAACAAAGACAGAATTCCATTAATTTTTAGCAATTAATACTGAAATCTGTTCCTTTGAATGGCCATGCCATGGATTTATTTTGCATTATGAATATTTGTTTTGATTTTTTCCAACAAGAAAATTGAGAAAATTAAGCTAAATGGAAAAATTCGACATCGTTTTGGTTATTGATTATTGAAGATATTGCCAAAACCGAGTATACGTGGACTGATGGAATTTTCCACACCAACAAGATCAAAAGCCTGACTTTCTGATAGGATGATTTCCCGAGGTGTAAGTAAACTGTGGCTATTTTCATTGAAAATATGGGACGTTGGCGTCTGCCATAACGTCTGATGTCCAACACTAATAATAATCGTCCGCTTTTTTGCTTTATGTTTACTGGAAAAAACTAAACATAATGTTATTATTGGATATTCCCCAAGAACTGTGAGCTGGTGTCCAGACGCATCACATGGCTGTGTCGCATAAAATTCCGATGATATAACGTTTTATATTTGAACACATTCGTTGATAAATTCTTGGAAAATTTTCCCACACTTGAACTGGTCAGAAATTTTTATTTATAATACCATAGTGCTTATATTACTTTAGATTTTTTACAGGAATAATTGGAGCACGTTTGGCGCAAAAATGATACCGAAATGGGTAAATATATACAATTCGTAAAGTCCTATATATAAATATAAACGATAACGATTCGCCTTTCTCATTTCTTTACCAATGAATGCCTACGAATGTCATAGGGCAACCAAACAAATCAATTTTTAAAGTGATTACGTTGGTATTTCATTGCAATTATTGCTGGTCAGAACTATTTTGAAAGCTCGTCAAATCAGTAGTAATGGTCAGATTTTTCCTAAAAAAAATAATAAAATTTTACGATTTATCACATCGAAATATAATTATGAAATTTGGTGTCTCAGTGGACTTTTTCTTCTACCTCATGAAAAAAAAAATGTTATTAAATATATTTTCATTTTAAAAGAATCATAATGTATATATTTTTATTTTATAAAGATATAGTTTTAAATTTTGCTTGCAAACCGAGTACAATTTGTCTTATTCGCTTTAGTGGTTTAATCGATAATAGTTTTTTCAAATTTGGGATAAAGTCCTATGGCACAAATGATATTTGATGAGAATGTTTCCCGAACCACAATGATGGATAATAATTTCAATTTAAATTTTCAACGGATAATACAATTGATTTATTCAAGGGAATTCCCTATCATCCATATACCCCAAGGAGTCGCTTCTCTGTGCGGTGGACGATTAGAAGAAAATGTTTAAACGTAGAGTATTGAGAGTAAGAGCGAGATAGAATTATTTCCATATGTCATTGCATTGTATGGTTTGTTCGTTTGTGTAGCGTTTAGCAAACAACGTATCTTTCTCCAACTAACGTAACTTCTGAGTCGCATTCTTTTAAAATATCATAAATAGGTACAACTAAATTTGTAGAATGAGCAATAAACAATCTTTAAAAATGAGTTTTAAGATTTCGCTCCGGGCTTTGAGTGATAGTTGATAAATGTAAATGATAATTCGAAATTTTGTTTGTTGATACGAATATGTGAAATGTTCTCTACGTTGAGTGTAAAGTGTTCAACCTCCATGAGTTCGTAAAATAGCTGTAACCATAAGTGGATCATTATATTTTTATAACAGAAAGTTTATGGCTGGCATTTGAAGACTCTTTGTTTAACCGATGAGGTATTGTTGAACTATATTATCATCCCATTTAAATATGAAGTGACCCCAAAATGACCTACATCTTTGAATTACTTCATACCAAATAATTGTACAGGCATATAACTTTGACAGTGTGCATTTATCGCGAAACAATCGCAAATCTAGTGTGTATTTTTATGAAATGTCGGACATTTGATTGGTTCAAAATCAATGAGGGACATATAAAACGAAAATATAAAACATATGAATTAGAAATGCTTCATTGTCATAAAATATTAAATTTTGTTAACAAAGCTACTTAGAACTAAGATATAAATTGCTACATACACATTTTTAAAACCAGCACACTGCATAAGTTGAAATGAGGTAAAATAAAAATTAGCAGATATAGGTACTGTAACACAAAAAAAGATAATATAATATATACATATTCAAAAGCTGACAATGAGGAGTTTTTTGACAAACTGTTTCTGAAATAAAGAGACAAGCAAGGGGTAAAATTCATAGTGATAAAGAGAGTAGTTTACACGAATCTCTTATTCCTGCTCGACATATATATCTCAGAGCCCTTTTTTGTAGTATAAAAACTGCGTTTGTGAAAGTTTGCGAACTTGCTTCCCAGAAACATATCCCATTGCGCAAGTGAGAATCACGAAGTGCGAAATATGCATTTCTTGCTGATAAAGAATCCATGGTGGAAGAGATAGTCCTTATGGCATAGCAACTTGAGGATACTTTTCTACATAGTTTGGTGATATGGTTTTCGAATCCCAGATTATTATCTATATGTAGCCCTAAAAATATATTCTCTACTTTGGAAATGATGATTTGTTCATTGAGCGATACACAATCAATGGTGCATTTAAATGTTGAAATATTCGTTTTTGAAGTATTGAACGTTAATAGGTTTGCGCTGCACCACTGCTTGACTTTTTTTAGATCATTTTCCAATATTATCATGTAATGTTACCGTATTGTTACTGTGCCAAAGTATAGATGTATCATCTGCGAAAATAGTGTATTCCCCATCAATGGTTAAATCAGCTAAATCATTTATATGGAGTAAAAATAGCAATAGGCCGAGCACAGACCCTTGTGGTACCCCATATTTCATTTCCTGTTCAGCAGTTGTAACCCCATTGAAAGTCACCTTTTGCACACGACCTGGTGAATTTGATTTGAACCATAATAGAATGTTTTCTCTAAAACCATAAATTTCGAGTTTTTGTGCTTGACCCAGTCGAATGCTTTTGTATCGCAAAATATTGCAACAGCAACCTCTCCATTATTTAGTTGAAGGTAAAGTTCCTCGAGAAAAGCAAACATCACATCGTTAGTACTTCTTGAAGCTCGAAAACCAAACTGTTTGGAATGAATGAGTTTATTTTTCTCAAGAAAGCACAATATTCTTTTTTCCTCAGTTTTCCAATAAGTTTTGCCAAGGTTGGTAATGAAGAAATCGGCCTGAAATTCGCTGTTATACTTGGATCACCCCCTTTGAAGTTTTTGGTTTTGATTTCAGTAAGAATTTCTTTTATTTCACTCGCGAACGTTGGTAAATAACTGAAGAATTTTGTTATGGCGATGTGATTCATGTAATCCAAAGGATTTACTTCAAACATTATTTCATCAGCAAGTTTGGTGGCTATGGAGCTAATTAGTATGTTTTCATGTTGAATATTTGTTTAATAATTCCATAAATTTTTTGAATTTTTGGCGTTTTTATTAAAGATTCAATTAGAGATTAATACATAATTTGCACTTGGTCATTTTAATCCTTCATGTTGGAAAGGAAAAATACTCTTTATTCTTTCATAAAAACTTAGTTTCTGCTTTTTATTACAAACTTTATTACAAACCTTGAACATATTCTTTCCGGACTGAATTATTAACATTTTGTAATATGGCATGGATTCTTGGTTATTATGATTTATCAATTCATGGAAATTAATTTAATTCTATTTCATATCATTATTTGAAATAAATAACTTTGTGGTAGATTATTGATGTTCCAATAAATAATTACTTTGAAAATAGATTGTAGGTATGAAGCCTATTTCAACAGTAAGGGGGCAATTAATTTGTTGGCAAATATGATTCGGTTGGGGAGTTCAGAAATATTATTATGAATAATATTTCGGTAGCTGTAAAATGGATCATACCAAAACACACTTTCGAGAAATAACCTCATAAGATATCATCATGCTGAAGGATTATCTGAGTGCTAGAAAACAATGTATGCTCTTGAGCATGCAAGAATCAATTTTAACACTATACTGCATGCATTATTCGTATTTATTTATGACGATAATCCCTGGTATCGATTTTTCGTCGAGTTATACCATTCGTTCACTATCTTGATATAGTCATTTTAATTTTCATTTAATAAAAACGTTGAAGTGTATTGTCATGGGAACAATGTACCATTGAACCTCCATTTTCATATATATATATATATATATTGGAATTAAATGAAAATATAAAAAACAAAAGATTTATCTTGGATATCAATGATCAAATATCCCCAAATTGTCGCAGATATTATTGTGAAATGACAGTACCATCAATTAAGTAGAGAACACTTCATTGATTTATATTTATTAAATATGTCAGAACCGATGATCTAAAACGCTTAAATGAGTTCAAATGGTTCACTATTGGCAATAACTATTCCAAATTGGTCGAGTCATTCGAAGAGCACATGATTGTGTAACATTATTATCATCAGATGATTTTCATTTCATGGCGAATCATTGCAGCAGCGTGCCCTCTATTCATTTTGATAATCACGAGCAATCTGAACATGTGATATTTGATGATCTCAATAAAAAATATATATTAATTATCAAGGTGAAATATGTCACCTAATTCAGCGACTTGAAACAATTGAAACAATATAGTGGTAGGAAGTGGACAGCCACCCGTTCACAGTACATCTTTCTGAAAATAAGGCTCCGCTTAAAAGCTCCGTTTTTTCGACAAAGGAGTACAAGTTTATCAAGGAGAACTGTTTGGTATTCCATTTTATGAAATTTTAATTGTGATTATGAAACTGGTATTTTTCCAATTGTCTAGAACTGGTCAAGTTCCGTTTTTCAATTGACTAAACAGAAAATGTAAGTCCATCGTCTTAATGGATTTAAAAGGTTTTCCCGACGTTTCGAATGCTTGTATCGGCAATCGTCTTCAGGTGAAGACCATGGACGTCCGAAACGATAGTTATCAAGTTACCACATCGTCTACAACCTTCAAACAAACAGAAAATGTAAGCTTTCAACATTAGAATCGTTATGATTTGTTTTTGTTTATATTCATTTCTAACGATAAGTTGGTTAACAAATATTAATTTATTTTTCCTCAATATTTTTTTACGACAAATTATTCAACGTTATACGAGGGTTGTGTTTTATATTTCGAGAATCGGCGATCCTGGTGCTGTCATTTGACAACTGACGTCTCCATCGTAAAGTTTGACTTTTTTTTCGGCATACTCACTCAGTTTTGACGTACAGAGACCGCATTTGTGTTGTTTATAGTTACTTGAAAAATTCATCTCGGCCAAAAAAGATGAGCCAAATCAAACAAAAGTTGTTCACACACGAAGCTCTTCGGAGCAAATGGTCGCCTCTTTCTTTGGAAAAACTGGACATGAGCCTGGAAAAATAAAGAAAACCAATCGATGAAAACGGATCACTCTCCACCAGGACAATGCGAGCTCTCACTGAAGGACTGAGGACTGAAAAAATCTAATTGATAGTTGAACAGTCCTGATTTGGCACCCAATGACTTTTATTTTTAAAATTTCGAAAATGGTCAAAATTTTTTTTTTTTCGTTTAAATTTTTTTTTTCATGGCGGCAATTGTTTGTACATATGAACACAATTATCTTGATTTGGAAAATTTTAGCTCAAAGTGAAATTTTCAAAGGTCACTCAAGAATTTTGAATCTTGAGGAGTACTATAGATTAGACGTTTTCGAGTGACCTTTAAATATTAATTTTGAGGCTCTATTTCTTTACTACAACCATTATCATAATTATGAACCAATATAAACCACGACTAAATTAAAATACCAAAACCGTTTTTATCAAAATATACTTGATAAATTCAATGTCCGTTTATTACACTACGAAAACACAACACAATTATGCATTCAAATACTCAATAACAGTTTACCATTAAAATGTACCGCGTACCGCACACCACAAAAAAATCATCTTGAATTCGCTAATATGAATTACTACTTCCATCAATAAATGACTTTCCCTTCGGCGGTACACCCGATCTCATATATCATCGTCCTTGGTATCTAGAATCTTCGAGCGGTTCGTGGAAACATCGAGATCAATCGATGGGGAAGGCCCAGCGTGATGTCCACCAGTCGGTCGTCATATTTCTGGAATTTCGCCTGAATATAAAACCGTCACATCGACTGGCCTGTGCGAGATAAACGACGCAGGAGCGTACTGTACTTATTTTCGTAACAATAATTAACCACAAAAGGTATTCTTATTCGAAAAAGAACTTTGTTTTACAACATTTGTTGTGAACATATTCCAAATTGAATTACTGATCAGAGAAGATATTCAAGCTGTTCAATGAGTAAACCATTTTTTTTATTATCCATATTATATCAAGTATGCTAGTAACAATATATTGGTAGTATGCTAGTAATAATATATTGGTATTCTTATGTATCTCGTGGTTTATAATGGTTCATAATTATGTTGATGAGTGGTAGAAAAAAAAATTGAGTGATAAAATTAATCTTCAAAAATCGCTCGAAAACGTCTAATCTATAGTACTCCCCAAGATCCAAAATTCTTGAGCTATTTTCAAAAACTTAAACTTTGAGCAAACATTTTCTGGATGTGATTTTTTTATATGTACCGCCATAAGAAATTTAAAAAAAACGAATTTTGACCATTTTCGAAATTTTAAAAATTCTTGAGCGACCTTTTAAAAATATTTAATTAAAAAAAAATTTCAGAAAGGCTCCTCAATTACAAAAAACTAACATATTTCTCAGCGAGACTTGAAAAAAAAAATAAGTCGGTCAAAATGGGTCACCCTAACAATTATTTCTTATCCTGAGAACTTCACATAATTTAAAAATGAATAACTGATAAAAATAACTTGAAGAGGGATCCTTTCCATCTCACTGTTTATATGAAGTGCGCATTCCAGAAATTATTCAATTATTTTTGTCGCTGGGTTTCCATTGAGCAAAGACATTTGTTTATTTCCTACTGAAATTATTAATGTAGTTTTTTTATTGCTATCATGGATAATAATACCTTTTAATAAATTAATTTATCTCGTCTCCTGCACAAAGAAATTATATACGCTCATCATATCAAATGTAGGACATCCGATATGGATATCCGATTAATATAACCAATGTATTGGATAATCCTTTTGATAATATTCCATAACAGTGATGACACCTCACAGAAAATATTGATCGGGAAGGTATATTTGGAACTCCATAAATGTGCCAATATCTCAAAAACCATCTGTGCAATTGTATTGAACCCATAGAACTTTTGAACAGAAAGTTCATGAACTGAGAGGGATTTTTACGGAAATAGGTTAGGTTTTTTTTTGGAGTGCGGCGTTAGCCGCTTCTTGCTCTGCGACTGTTTTAGATTATTGTGGCTTAATCCATATTGGTTCAGAGTTCACCTTACAATCCCGCGTTGGGTGATATTTTTTCATGTTTTTGGGCCTCAATTGTCAGTCTGCACAAGATGTGCTCCGCTATTTCTTATTCTTCTTTCCTGCGTTCTTTGCAAGTCCGATTTTGTGAAAATCTTTTAGTAGTCAACAGCGTCTCAGTACTGTTCAAATCTCCACTGTTTCCTTTTCAATTCTAACAGTGCTACTTCTTCTTGGGAATAAATGCCTTCGAGTGAAATTGTTTCATAAAAGGACTCGCGTTTTTATTTTCGCCCGGTCCAGTCTGAAAACTCCCCTTTGGCTATGCTCTGCTATATTACAAAGAAGAGTTCTGGCCCTATAGTAACTCATTCAAAGTGCCTTCTTCTGGTCAGCTTTATCATTCTCCTCAAAGCCTTCGTGACCAGAAACACATAGCAGAATTATTCTGTTAACTCTTCCTAAGCTTTGAAGTTGATTCAACACTGATTGTCATTTCATTTCATTTAAATTGGTCGATTTCTGTAGTGCTTGTAAGCAGTAAGGTTAAATTCTGACTTTACTCCATGCCCTCCAGTCGCAACTCTGTCTCCCATTCTGGAGCCATCGGCGGGCATTGATAAAATCGGAACGGATTTTATCTCACATTTGATCCTTTGAAAACTTTCCTATTAACTTCAACAGTCACTCCTGCTTCTTTTTCTAAGCATATTTGCAGTGGAGAAATGTTGAGGAGGACTCCTATAACTGTTGTTGAGCTAGTAACATTGTCCCGGTTATGGTCAAACGAGCTCATCTTTGAAGTTTGTTCAGCTTTTCTAGTGTACTCTTATGTGCTTCCTTGCTCCATCAAACGACCTCGACAGCTTCATATGTGATCACAGATCTTACCACTGTGGATGCAGTACATTTAATTGGGTTGCGTTTCCCATGTGTTTACACATGTTCTTCTGCAAGCCTTCAGGGCTTCTTCGGATACTTTTTTTAGGTGAGTATTCTGGAATTACTTCTAGGATTTTTTTTTATTTCTTCAATATCATTATTTCCCATACCAAATCAAGCTTCTTCTAGTGAGTGGCCATACTTACTTATGGAAGTTCTTTTTTTCCACACTACCTAGTGCTAGGCCTGAAATTCGCTTGGAGTGTATCTGAAATCATTTATCCAAATTGTTCTCTAACTATATCGGCAATGTAGGGTTCCCTACGCCACAAGTGTCGCAGTCAGATAATTTTCCACAACAAGAGCCCATAGTATGGAGAATAGGCCCTCCTGTTGGCAGCCTCTCACTTCCCTGGCCACAACTTTATCATGGCTGAAGTAGCTCGAAATTATTCTATATTTCAACAGAGAGGCTGCAACTGCAATTTTTCCCCATGTCAGAGAGCAATTCAGTTTCCTGATGAGGTTATCCAATGATGTCTCTCTTGATTAGCCTATGGGCTCTTCTCTCAGAACTTCTCGTGTAATTTTTTCTAAGGCTTTCAGGAAACATAACGCCAGGTTTGATGATTTCGTTTACTTTTTGGTTAGATTATTCTGCGTGGAGTAGAATCGGCTGGTTTTCATCAAGAATTATTGCGTTTGGGAAATGGTTTTGTTCTAGAAGCTCTAAGCTCAGATCGTTTAATCAGACCTACTTCTTGTTCCTGTTCTCTTAAGAGGATCTCGTGGATTCTTGCGCTTTTGGATGTGTCTCATATATTCTGCTAGAATTCCTTACATGATTTCCTCTTGGCCCGTTAGGGTGGAGTGGTATTTATCTCTGTTTCCTAATCCTTCGGCTTTATTGAAGAGCCTCCTTATTTCTGCTCTCCTCATTTCTGGATTTTTCGGCAACAAGAGGTCGCTATGTTATTTTTTCATTTCTAAATGGGTAATTGTCTTGATAGACCGTCACGATTGAGCTTCGACTACAGCTTCGGCGCGGCACGTGTGTGGTACTTTCCATTGAAAACAACAAATTTTGCAAAATAATCAACGATCGCGATATAATTTTTGGTAAATTGCTCTTTTAACAATCTCATTCAGCCAGCCATCCGAAATCAAAACGTTTGCACAACAATCGACAAAATACTTGTTCTTTTAATAAATAATTTAAATCAGTACAAATCATCTATAACCCAGTGAACAGAGACAAAGAGAGGGGGATAACCTTACAAACGGTCCGGTAGTTCTAAATTTTTGATATTTTGTCTAGAATGGTTATTAAGTGTTTAAAATGCAAAATGCACATTCGTCCCCCCTTCCCCTCCCTGTGCCAGCCGCCATATTGAAAAAACCGAAAAAAATCTGATCTTTCTTCAGATTTTCGCTTATATCTTCGTTTCGGTGCATTCTAGCTACAAAAGAGTTCCATTCAATGTTGCACAGAATAAAATTTTGTTTCTAGGACTGATTAACAAAATTTAAAAAAACGCATTTTTCGGAAATTTTTGCAAACTACTAACTTTAGAACGCTGTAATTCAGTTATGGCCTATTCTAGGAAAACAAGTATCAGAATAAAATTTGTAGGAAACTTGATTACCTACAAAATGCATGTAATTTTTTTTAACAAACTCTATGGAGTGGGGCGTAAACATAAGAGTTGAAACAACGGCATATTGCTTTCTTTGGCTATTGTGACTCCACATTGTATCTGAAAAAAATAACTATTTTCCAGTTTTGGCTTGAATTTGGAGTTTATACGAATCCTACTTGAGTTTCTTACATGCTACAGCGCAATGCTCACGAGTCAGGTACTATTTCACTTGGGTACCTACTGGTGAGAGGGGCTCCTCAATTTCAAATACCCCACCAACACAGCAGATACAATTTTTAAAGATTCATTTATTTAAACAAAGTAAGAACAGAAGGCAGTAAAAATCATACTAACATCAGTAGTAATTGAACTAAGAACTGAAAAGAAAACAAATTTACATGCGCTTCGCTCGTTTCGTAAGGGGTGAGTTAATGAAGTCGGGGTCTTCATTTTCGTCTTCGACGTCGACGATGACCTCATTCCTGTTATTATGTTCTTGACCAACACAGAATTTGCAAAGGGCGGAACACTTCAGGCCCGCCTTTCTACAGTCACACGCCCCCATACAGCCAGTTGTGCATCTGCATGAGATCGCTTTGAGCAGGTTTGGGGGAGCAGCGTGTCTACTCATCCTGATGGGCTCCAGTCTTCCAGCTTTTCTACACCACCCCCACTCGATAGGGTTTCTGACAATCCCCATCCACTCCCTCCATGACCTGGTGGTATGTCCCAAGGAAGTGGAAATGTGCTGCGTCAGTGGTCGGAGGTAGTTTAGCCAGATTGAGCTTGGTGGTACTTGTCTTCAATTTGCTATAGCGAAGCGACTGTTTTCTACTGCCACCATACAGGCATACCAAGATTTTCTCCCCTGCTGCTGAAATTTCTTGGGGACTGGAAGCAGGGTCCTCGAACCTCTCCGCCTACTCCAGCAATGATGGGTCTTCCCTAAAAAGTTGGCAAAATGTATTCTTTCCAAACCCCAAAATGTTTGGAGTGGTATCGCAGCCCGATATTTCGTGCAGGAGCAAGATACAGCCTGTGGAGTTGTACTTGTAGGAGGAGGCGGAGTAGATTGCATCTGGATGTTTTCCTCGCGCTGGTTTTTTGAGGTGAACATCGTTTACCGCAGGTGTTGTGCCAATGATGATGGCCGTACGTGGGGGAGAGGGTGGCAACTATCAACCTGTCAGCATCTTCGGAAGCTTGGTCTGTGGCTATGTTTGACGCTTGCATTTCACTGGAGAGCAGCTTCGCGAATCGGTCCTTGTTCCCCTCATTGGCCAGGAACTTTAGCTGAGGTGTGGTGTTGCCAGTTGTTCTGTCAAACACCACGTCTGATGATGAGTTTGCCTTGTACCTTCTTGCTCGTTCAGCAGCCTTGGTCTCTAGCTGAGAAGGATCTGTAGTGTAGCCATCAAAAATCACCATCACATGACGTTGAATGTAATCCTGGCAAATCCCTCCAAAGGTCGAGCTTCTGTTCCATACAACCTTATGAAGAAGGTACCCACCATCAATAACGACCATGGAACGTTGTTTCAACTTTTATGTTTACCCCCCATTCCGTATGGTTGTTTGAAAAAATGACATGCATTTTGAAGGTAATTAAATTTCCTACAAATTTTGTTCTGATACTTGTTTTTCTAGAATAGGCATAACTGAATTACAGCGTTTTAAAGTTAAAAGTTTCCGGAAAATGCGTTTTTTTTTAATTTTTTAAAAAGTGCGTATTTCCGTAACTATCAGTCCTAGAAACGAAATTCACGTAAATCATAGGAAATTTCATTTTCTACAACATTGAGTAGAACTCTTTGGTAGATAAAATGCACCGAAACGAAGATATAAACGAAAATATGAAGAAAGTTCCGATTTTTTTCAGTTTTTTCAATATGGCGGCGGGCGCGGAGGGGAAGAATTGTGAATTTGGCATTTTAAACACTTAATAACCATCCTAGACAACATATCAGTAATTTAGAACTACCCGACCATTTGTAAGGTAACCCCCCTCTATTTACTGGATTACTACACAAGCGGAGGAAGGGGACTCAATATGCCAACGGCAAGAAGGACTTGCTAAATACATATCTCCGACGTTGCATTTAGACCCGCTCCTAATATTTGAGGGTAACTCAAATCAGTTTGTCAAAGTAGAAATTTCAGAAATAGAATTCATATGTGGTAATATTTATTGACACGATTATGGAAAAATCGCGTATATAAGGAGTCAATAGAGCTTTGTAGAATTTGGAGATATTTTGTTGACTTTGCACCTTATGGCTTATGATTTTATATGAAAGCGTTTCGCACCATAGCGCAACCTATAAATAGGAATTATTATAATTTCACTGACATTTCAATTCAGAAAGGAAAACTAAGGTCAACATTTCATCGTAGCATGAATGATTGATATATTTTTACAAAAATATCTGGACGAATGGAAACATTATTTTTGATTAGACAATACAGCACACAATATGCATATAAATAAGATATGTTCAGCTATTTTTGGAGTGACATTATTATAAGGTTGTAGAAACACCATCATTCTCACCATTGGAATTTCAAAGCTAAAAATAGCTATAGGAATGATATGAGAAGACAATAATTATGTCATACAACATCCAATTTTACGATACGACTTGAACATGTGTTGAGAGAAAAACATTCACAGATAATACAGATCATGCGTTATCAAAGAAACGCCAACTAATATCTTTAGCGGTATCGTCAACATTCTCAACAATGAAAATATGCAAGTGTGACTTAGAATTGCATTCTACAGACGGATGACTGAATTATTGTCAAACAATGAATTTCAACACTCGATATGTTAACGGAGCATTTGTCGAATAAATTATCCTGTTTATTTGAATGAAGCTTCTCTCTTGCACTTTCTGCATCCTAGGAGTTCCAGAATTGACACAGCATATCAGAAATATTTGTATTCAGAACGATTGATAATTGTTTTGTTACTTTTCGGAAATGATAGAAGAAATTAGATATGAAACAGAAATCATTAAATTACAGTTTTGTTAAAATTTTCTTCCATAATTGTACAATATACAGGTCTCCAAACACCTGCTCAAAAATATTCAACTCAGGTTTCCTCGAATTCCTGCAAACCAATAAAAAAGCGATAGAGACATTATCACTAGCGATTGAAATATCGATCTGTTATTCGATTTCGATTATGTAGAACAAAATAAAAACAAACTGATTTGCTTCGAATTCATCTCGTATATAAATACCTATTTAGAATGTAAGTTGTTCAAATCAACTATTACCAAAACCAGATATGAAAAATTTCATGACCACAAATATCTAAAATATGATTTATCACATGAAACGTGGTATAATGTCTATGTGAAACAATTATAGATAAAATTACTGATTTTCATAGAGAAGTTACAATAGGTACTATTGTTGTTTGTGAGGCTGAAAAAAAATTACACATTCATTAAAAAAATGTTTATTCGCTGCCAATCTGAAATCTATAAAAAATAAAAAAGTAAATATCAACTCTTGGCAGTTACAAAATCCAGATAACATTGACCTCAAAAGATCCAATATAGGACAGAAATAAATTCAATCAAATTATGAGGAAAGAAACGCTCGTATTTTCAATATTCTGGGAATAATTATAAAAATACTCCTAAGCTCTCTGGGAATGTGTCAACGATATAAGGAATCCCAACCCAAAACTATTATCGATGAAATATCACTACCCAATGGAGTTACAGTGACTAACAAGCTAGAAATTACCAACAGTTTTATTGAATATTGAAGTACACTTGGTGAAAAACTAGGTATCTTTTACCCTGATAATCCTCACAGACATGACATGTTTTTGGAATATACCATGTTTCATCACCCAATGAATGAATTAGAAGTAAAAAATCAACCAACAGCTAAAAACCGAAAAAAAAACTGGATTTGAAGGCATTTCCACAGAAACCTTAGAGGGAATTTCCACAGAAATATTAGGTACAGTTACTCATTCGATAAATAAATGCTTTGAAACAGGTTATTTTCTTATAACATTGCAAGTAGGAATTGTAAAGCCTATCTTCAAAATGATGAACAAACTTATGAAAGAAAACTATAGGCTAATTTCACTCATATCAAATATTGCAAAAATTATTGAAAAACTTATTTAAATAAGAATAATCATTTTTCACAAACAAATAATATCAAAATCCCAATATGGCTTCAGAGAAGGTAAATATAACAATGCAATATACCATATATCATCCCTTTTGTATGATGCAATGGATACAAAAACAGATTGGAGTATTTTTGTTGACTACTTGAAAACTGTCGTCACCGTGTCATTAAAATGTCCTGAAAAAAATGTGGTCATATAGTTTAAGAGGAAACTAGAGAAATAAAGAATTGCTACTTTTGGAGAACCGCAAGGAACAGTATTGGGTCCACGTTTATTCACTGGCTACTTGAATAGTGGTTGGTTTATTTTCATAAAATCCTCTACCTAGTAGAGAGGGAGAGAGGGTATGAAAAATGATGTAGAAGCACCGACAAAAGAATGCGAAATCGATTCTACAGAATTTTTACAGAATAATCGCACTGAAAATATTCCCCTGAAAAAAATAATGAAAATCTAAACTCCGTCATAAAAAAAATACTGTGGAATTTTATTTTTGTACCGAGATAATACTACCACCTTCTGACGGGGTTTGTAACTTTGGGATCATTTTGGAAAAAAATATTTAAATCGTACTCACCGTAACTGTTTCGCCCTTCGCATGGTAGGCTATGAAATCATAAATGAGGCCAATAGTGGTGTAATTATTTTTATAAAAAACATATTACAAACATTGAATATGTACAAAAAATCTAGTGAATACTCTTAACTTCATATTTTCTCAATATCGTCATGACTATTGATATGAGTCTTCCTGAAATATTATAATATTGAATCTATGTTCATCTGGCGGGAGTACTTGGATATTCTGTTACTCTTAGAAAATATTGAATAAATTTATCAACATCGAATAATCTACACATGAACTATAATCCAATACTTGTGCGAAATAGCTTCACAGTTTACCAACTATTTTGCTAACTTATTACTTATAACTTACAATGTAATTTGTCACGTGAATATTGATATTTTTCTTATGACTTGGTGAGCCCTAAGAAAAAACAAAAGCAATACTTTCAAGTCAACTCTGATGATAGAGATTATTTCTTCTGAGATAATGGCAATTTTACCCCACCTATCTGAAATGTCGCTTTTAGATTTATATTGAAAAAATCAACGACGTTTCGACATAGTATTTGTCATCTTCAGGTTAAAAACACTAAAATAATTCAAAACCTGGAGTTTGAAACATAATACGTCATTTAACACAATATTAAAATATCTATAATATGTATGAGTATGCAGGTTATAAATAATTGGAAACATGCAGTTTGTAACATTTATGACGAATGTGGTAGCCGCTTGCGGCTTATCCAATGGAAGTGTCCTATTTGATATAATATATCATGCTTTCTTGGACAACTTGTACCATAGTCCAAATCGAAAAAATCTATCCATACCATCGGGTTTAATCTGAAATTTGATTATCTTTTTGCCATGTTTATTGATATATTTTCTTTGTTAACGCAGCATCTGTCTGACATATCATAATAATTTTCTCCATTTCGGTACTGTTATAGAAAGAATGGTCAATTTTAGTTATTCAGTTACATTGAATAGTTCATGCCAATTATTTGAATACAGCTCATTTTTTATGAGAATAATAAACGATTTCATTTTTATCTGATTCCTTTTAGGGCTAAAGTAATAATCAAGTCATTTAGCTCTATACTATCTGTTAGATATTAACAAATTTGTAATTATTCAGAAAATTCATTTTCATGACACAGAAACTGACTCATTTTGTTGCTCACACACCGTTGTTATGGTTCAGATTTCAATCTACCATTGTTTTTTTTCGTGTAACTTATATTCCAATGTTATATTTGTTTTTATACATACTATAAACAAAAGAGCATATGCTTATCACCATTTTTTCATCAACAACCGGGAGTTGAACCCAGCAACAAGAAAAATAGTTTCAAATGTATGGTTACAAGAGTTTTTTTTTCTACCAATTATAGGTACAACTTCGGAAAAGGAATAATCAATTCCGTATCATGAACAACGACAAAAAATCGTTCAGCTTATGGTTCTTACTCCTGTTTGTTGCGACTGAAGTATATGCTCTCAATCTTAAAAACCGTCTGTTAACAAGATAAAATATTTCACACTATCTACAGAATAACCTGTTAAAACATATCTCCGGGTTCGCAGTAAAAAATACTGGCTGAAAAAATATAGGTGGGCCAAGTTATTTCTAACCATTTCGACAAATATTAATTTCAACCATCATTAACCGTTTTATTTTCAGTCTTTAGAAAACAATTTCTCACCGTGTTACAAATTCCAGTTGAAACTTTTCGCAGTTCTTTTGTGTAATTGAAAATTTCGAACCGTAACAATCTTGGAGAGTCCGTTTTATGTCTCTTTTATGTCGGAATGGCTACGGATGTGATTATATACTTCTTAGAGAGGTTCTTTCTAGACAATGATAGTTCTACAAAAGTACTCTATAATTATTCCAGTTATAGTCTGAGTCGCTGAATGTATACCAATAGATATCTTCAGAAACAAAATATTATAATTCCCGAAAAGGACTTGAAATGCATTCTTTAAGGACTTCCTGCCTTGGACAGTGACAGGACGCTCACAAAAGATATATCATTCCAAGGTCCATTGATGATTATTAAGGGGTCCCTTCTTGTTCTTAGAAGAAGATGGCGGCTGCAAGATGGAGGACGCGTTTTCTGATTATGGTCCTATTTTATTCAAAATTGGTTTGTGGCGGCTTTCAGCTTCGGAGATTATGAATTTTTTTTTTCAAAATCTATAAATTCAAGATGGCGTACGAGTTTTGTGATTATGGCCAGATTCTATTCAAAATTGGTGTGTGGGAGTTTTTGGGGTCGGAGATCATAATTTCTTTCAGCTCAAAACTCACAGGGAAGAGACCTTGTAATAACGATGCTCTATTAGAAATGAACAGATTGAGGCGAACTAACTAAAAAGCAAAAAATAAAATAACTAATAAAAAACCTATTTAAAGACAAACTTTCATTCAAGCCGTGTACTAAAACGTATAAAATAAGTGTAAGTCATCACTGACAACGACTTAATTATTTTTTGGTGAATTATTTGGTTTCAAAAGCTTCTCGCGCGTATTGTAATAAAATTAATACTTCGACAAGTTGTTACTTACCAACCAATCATTGTCCAATGGAATTAATTGGTACCTACTTTTATGAACACTTCGCGCGATAAGCTTTTCGAAACCAAATAATTCAATAACAAAATAATTAAATCATTGTCAGCGATGACTTAAACTTATTTTATACGTTTTGGTACACGGCTCACATGAAAGTTTGTCTTTTAAAAGGTTTTTTATTGGTTATTTCTACAAGATTTTATTTAACTTCACATGTATGTTTAGTTCAAATTTAGCAGATGAAATTTGACCCATATTTAGTTGTCCGATTAACGTGGAATTTGGCGGGTGTTCATAATTCCGGTGACAATGCTTTATGGAGTTTTTTCTAGAGGAAATACAAAATGGCTGCTCTAATATGGCGGACGAGTTTTGTAATTATTGTTCGATTCTATTCAAAATTGGTATGTGAGGGTTTTTGGGGACAGAAATCACGAATTTTCTGTCAAAATTCATGAATTCGATATGGCGGCGACGAGTTTTCTGGTTATAGCTGGACTTTAATAGAAATTGGTGTGGGGATTTTTGGGGCCGGAGGTCATGATTTTTCTGTCAGAATTCACGATTTCCAGTTGGCAAGATGGTGATGAATTTTCTGATCATAGTCCGATTCCATTCAAAATTGGTGTGAGGGGATTTTTGGTAACGTTTATCATGATTTCTTTTTCAAAATTCGTGAATTCAAGATGGCGGCTCCAAGAAGACGACGTGTTTTGTTATTATGGCCCGATTTCATTCAAAATTGGTATCCAGGTTTATTTGGGATCGTAGACTATTCATTTTAGTCAGAATTCAATGAAATGATGGATTTGATTAAACAATATCTCTAACTAAAAATATGTAAATATATTAAAAATAAAAAAAAAATCTAGAACAAGCTTCTATTAAACTGCACAAAAAATGAAGAATTAAACCAAGGAGGTCATAAAACCCATAATGTTGTGTAAACCCCAAACCCACAACAGGGTTGAATATGGCTGCTCTATAGCAGTGTCATCATTATAAGTATGATACATATACACATTCTATCTATAATCAGTTCATATACCGGGTGTCCCAGTATACCTGTTCCAATGGATTATATCAGCCATTTCAAAATATAAAAATTTGAAAATTTCATGATCTCCAATTTGTTCAAGGAACCTTCAACTGAGAAAAACAAAAATTGAAAGTCACTTCCGGTTCGACCAAAATTGTCTTTCCAACGATGTATCACACTTTGTATTTTACATTTGATTTGATGGAGAAAACGTCAATTGAAATTTCAAATTGAAAGAATTGCAGTAGGCTATGATATTTTGTGTAATCTTCGTCCGTAGCTTTTTTCTTTTAAAGACAGTACGCTTTCTATCAAATGATCCACTTGTTGCCAAATTCGAAGCCAAGCGTGTGAAATACATATCGCTTGGAATTCGTCTATCAGGGTATTTCTCTCTGTATGCACGTAGGGCAGCCCGAAGATTATTTTCGCATTTTCCATAAATCAGTATCATATCCAATTTCTCTTGATTAGTGAAGTTATCATCATTTTCATGCTCATTCATTCTTGAATGTTGATTTCTCTGACACGTACGCACAACTATTGAGAATTATTAACTGTCAAAGTTATAAACAAATGTATTCAAATGTTTCCGGAAGGTTTTCATTTAAGAATTATTCATTCTTCCAGTTCTACTACAATTCTAATAATTTGAAATTTGACGTTCTCTTCATCATCTCGAATGCAAAATTGTTCATGAATTATCAATTATTATTGAAGTCAAAATCAAGATTACACAAAATATCATAGCCTCCTGCAATTCTTTCAATTTGAAATTTCAACTGACGTTTTCTCCATCAAATCAAATGTAAAATACAAAGTGTGATAGATTGGTAGAAAGATAATTTTGAGTAGAAATAATAAATTGCAAAAAATATACAGGGTGCTATCTGAAATAAAAAAGTCAGAGTCACTTCCGGTCAAACCGGAAGTGACTTGGAGATCAAGAAATTTTCAAATTTTATAATCCATTGGAACAGGTATACTGGGACACCCGGTATATTATAGATAGTATATGTCTATGTATCATACTTATACTGATAACACTTCTATAGAGCAGCCATATTCAACCCTTTTGTGGGTTTGAAGTTTACACAACATTATGGGTTTTATTAACTTCTTAGTTTATTTTCTTCCTTTTTGTGAAGTTTAATGAAAGCTTGTTTATAAAATGTTTTTTTTTTACTTTTAACTCATTGTGTTCATTATAACACTTTTTCGGATCTAAACCGAACATATCCCAGACATTCCGACGATATCAATTTTCGAAATTTCTAGGTGTGCAATACTTCTTTCATTTATCTCCTGTTCTCTCTGTCCAGACGATTTGAATACAATCGATGAAAATTGTTTACCCATGGACTATCACGATACAAGCACCCATTAACATTGAACAAAGGTCGCCCAATTATGAAAACAATACAATCGTTGTGGATCAATAACGCTTCCTTCGTGCCTGAATAAAGTATTGAATCATCAAGGGACCCATGAGGAATAGAATGTATCGTTAGATAGATAGCACATTTGATTACGCTGGCGTTGCTCTATTTGCTCGTATTTTAAATAATTATTTGTGCAGACAAACACGTGAACGATAACTGCTTATTTATGAGTAACGAATTGGCAAAAAACATGTACCATTGAATCAAATGATAATCACGTCCATTTGCCATTGAAAGTTTACAGATAAGACACAATTGTTGGTCGGTCTGGACAGTTCGAGGCCGTGGTCAGAGTTATTGGACTGGATACATCGATCAAATGAATGCATTGTTTTTGGCAATGTCATTTAATATATAATATAATATATAATATGTTTATTCACCAAAAATATAACTTGCATAAAAAGGACAATATATAGTAAGAATAAACAAAAATAATCACTGAAGCTGTAGTAGCTTGTGTGTGATACAAAACATACAGGTCAATCAATATAAAATATAATACAAAATATAATCGAAAGCACACTACATCTTAAAATACATCATATGAGAATAAAATTTAATATGGAAACGTTGATTGTAAAATATCAAGTATAAAATTTGAAGATTTGAACAACACGATATTTTAAGATACAATGCACGACACTTTACAATATAACATACGAGTATAATAATAATAATAACGGAAGGACTATAAATAGAAATATTACAATGTTATTTATAATACAAATATGTACTGTCTAAGTTTTAATTTTTCTAATAATTTTCTTTATATCACTCAATCAGCTCTCTATCATTTTGTGTATTTTTATTCTGTCTGTCCCATTAACAAATAATAAAAGTTGTGTTTTAAAGCGTTTAATAATTTGAATTTTTTATGGTTTAAAGGAGAATATTGATTTTTGATCTGGTTGCGTATCGGGTTCTGAGTGGTAAGTTCGCTTTTATTTTTATATTGCTGGCATCCTATCTGAATGAAATACAATTGTCTGATATCTAATATTTGTGTTTCAGTATAGAGTAGAGAGCTTGCATATCTTGCAGGTTTGTTGAGCATCATTCGGAGGAATCGTTTTTGCGAGATTTCGAGGGCATGTAGGTAATTTCCTGATACTCCTCCCAACCAATAATACCATATTTTAGGTGTGACTCAACCAAACTGTGGTACAGTATTTTTTTATATTTGAAACTCAAAAATGGTCCAACTTGTTTGAATCGAAATAGAATACTACGAAGTTTTTTTGTTAAATATTCCATATGATGGTTCCATCGTAAGTGATTGTCGATGTAAATGCCCAAGTATTTTTTTTTTGCAGGTGTAATTAGAAATTCTCGTTGAATATTCAGACTATATTCTGGCTACTGAAGGGTAGGTATACGGTTTTATCGAAATTTATTGAGAGTAATCTGCTATCGAACCAGTCTTTGAGTTTTGCAAGATCATTTTCTATGTTTAGTTTGAAATTGTACCAGTCGTCATTTTTGTAATAAATCACAGTGTCGTCCGCAAAACTGATTATTTTACCAATTGTTTCTTGTTGAAATAGATTGTTCAAATAAATTACGAATAATACCGGACCCAATACGGTTCCTTGAGGTACACCACATTTAATGTTTATTTCTTCACTCACATGATTTTTGAGATTAACTTTTTGTGTTCTATTTGTCAAATAACTTCCGAAAAGATTGTGTGCTAGACCCCTTACACCCATATCTTCCAGAGTATCTAAAAGTATGGAGTGATCGACAGTATCGAAGGCTTTTTTCAGATCTATAAAAACTCCAATAGAAGAAGTACTTGAATCTAAGGATTCATATATAGCTTTTGTCAAGGAATGGATTGCATCGTTGGTAAATTTTTTTTCTCTGAAGCCATATTGGGATGTCGACAGCAGGTTATACTTTGATAGAAAGGCGGTAAGTCTTGTTCTTAAAATTTTTTCAAAAACTTTGCTAATTGATGATAGGAGAGAAATAGGCCTATCATTTGAAACATTGTCAGTATCGCCATTTTTGAAAATTGGAGTTATGAGTGACTTTTTCAGAGTGGAAAGAAATATGCCCGATTCAAAAGATTTATTTATAATGTCCGTCAAGGGTTTGCATATTAATTTTGACATAATCTTTAGGGTTTCAGCTTTAATTCCATCAAGCCCGGGGGTCTTTTTATTTTTCAAATTATTTATTGTATTTTCAACCTCAGCAGTATTCGTTGGTGTAAGAAAAGAAAATTTTTTATTGATAATTTTTTACTTTTGTAATTGGGATTTGGTCTTATGTTCTTTGCCAAATTTTCTCCCACATTCGCAGAAGAAGTTATTGAATATATCGGCAGCATCTTTGGATCGGTGACGTTCTCATTTTTCATTTTTATATTATTAATTATTTTTCCCGTTTTGATATTCAAGATTTCATTCACGGTATCCCAGAGTTTTTACTTACATTTTGTTCTTTTCCATTAATTTTTTATTCTGAAGTATTTAGTTGCTTTTTGAACACATGTGTTTATGGTGTTTATGAATTTTTCTGTTGTTGATTCGATATCATGCATTGGGTATGGCTATTTGATATGCTAAGCCATTATGAAAAAAATAAACATGGAATTTATAGATTACCTCAGGTTTTCAATATTCATAGTTAGATTTATTCGAATAGTAAAGATCAGATAAGGATATAGAATTTATAAACAATGAGAAATCGGAAAAAATTGCTGACAAATGGATGACGTTCTGAATTGGCATATACGGATTGTTCGTTTGTCCCAAATTTAGCTACTCCATTAGAGAACTTCAACAATTTTGCTTTTGTGTACATCTTAGAGAAACACTCTTCATAAAATAGGTGTTTCATGTAACGTTTCAAACGAAAGGCTTCTGACGGAAAATAGGGAGGTACCTACTTGGCCTACTTGCTATATACGTTGCTGGGCTCGTTTTTGTTCTCCTCTTTGTGCCATCATTCGTTAGCCCACTCATGCGCGTGTTTCAGAAAATAGATAAACTAGATAGAGTGACTTGCATTTTGTAGTGAAAGTGTAATATTAACTTGTTTATGTACTGTTCGTATTTCATCAGTGGGTCATATTTATTGTTGAGACCAGTGAGAATTTTCGATTGTATGATAATGCATATTTTGTCTGTTGACCGACCCGTTGTTCTTAACCCAGATATTGCCACTGTTCTTTAAAAAGACACATTACATATTTCCTTTTCACTGATATTCAACTATTTGATCAGATATGACGCCACCAGTACGTTTTAAGGAATAACATTCATTTCATGTTTTAACCAGCTGTTTTCGTGATTTCGATCAAGTCAAGTGAAAAATCAATTTTATATATGCTAAAATAATAAGTGATCTGACATGGATACTAGAAGGTATGTACAGTGTGTCCTATTTTACTTCTTATTGGATAATATTATCAAATTTGACAAAAAATGGTACAAATTGAATGTAGAAATACAAGTGAGGTTATAATAAAGTATGCTAAACGAATTTTATAACTAATAACTCGCTTGTTTTTTTAAAAGAACAGTGGCAAAATCAACTACATATTTACACTTTTGTTTTAGGTATTGAACTAAGCCTCTAACGTTACATGAATTACTGGACGAAGTTGAGAATTTGGATAATGGGAACAACTGTAGCAGGGTATATTGAATGGTTTGAACCCTATCAGGGTTCAACCACTGTCCTTTCGAATAGGTATAAGGATCTTGGCCTAGGTGCTACGGTGGTGTTAGAATTTGCAGAAGTACTTCAAAAAGAGTATTCTAAGAATGCCCCTTTTCATTTATTTGTTGACAACTTTTTTACTCCCCTCCATTTACTGGAAGAACTCAAAATTATGGGCCTGAAAGGTACGGGCACAATGAGAGAAAATCGCGTTGGTAAAGACTGTCCTTTATCTCGCTCATCAGTTTTGAAGAAAAAAGAACGCGGTACCATTGAATTTGTATCTTCTGATACAAATTCTAGATCTTTATGCAAGTGGTGCGATAACAGCGTGGTAACTATTGCTTTCAAATCATATCAAAATAATGCCTACCCTCCCAGTAAAAACATTTTCCCAGAAAGATAAGAAAACGATTTACGTACCGCAACCAAATGCAATAAAAAAGTACAATGAGAACATGGGTGGGGTTGACAGGGCTGATCAAAATATTAGCCTCTATAGAACTCATTTAAGAGGTAAGAAGTGGTATTTTCCACTAATATCTCACTGTCTAGACATGGCTGAACAAAATGCTTGGCAAATATAAGGAATTGGAGGCGAAAAAAAGATCACCTAAGATTTAGACAGTCAGTGGCAACTTCAATTTTGGAGACATTTAAAAAAAAACAAAAAGAGGGTCCTAGCCGTCAGTCCGCAAATCTTCATGAAACATCTCTATATGATAGATTAGATCATTTGATTGTATATCAGGAAAAACAGACCCGATGTAATGTCTGTCATAAAAATTGTAATTTTTTTTGTCAAAAATGTCCCATTACTTTGCATCCAAAAAATTGCTTTCTCAGCTATCATACATTATAATTCATATTTCCATTAAAAAATACAACATAATAAACCATATCTTCAAAATTTGTTTAATTTAAATTTAAAGCAGTGGTGATTTTTCCACCGTTCTTTTAAAAGAACACCGTTTTCAGAAAAAACACAATATTGAAATGCAAAAATTACTTAAAATATCAATTTTTGGTTATCCCTAGGACCAAGATTTGAAATTTGAATAAATATTTAAAAAAAAAAGTTTTGGCATTATCTGGGTTAATGTTGCTTCATCAGAAAACAGAATTTTGTTTGGAAGTATTATAATCCTCGTCAATCATGCTATTCATTTGAATACAAAACGCAACTCTGTTTGCAAAATCATTACCATACAATTCTTGATGTAGGTTCAGATGATAAGAGTGGAACTTTTCGAAACTATTATGGTCACACTACTTTGTGGAATATCCGTTTCCGCTGTTATTTCTCTAGTGCTCAAGTGAGGATTTTCCTATAGAATCAATGAAACTTGCAACTAATTTTTCTCATTGATGTCCACCAACAATCTCCTTTTTGTTATAAGACACACCAGTGAGTTCAAACCGATCTCTCAATTTTTGGAATGAAGACACCTATGAAGTTCTTGCTCTGGGATTTTTTTATGGTGGATTCTGCTTGCTAATAAAGGATTTCTGTCAGCTTCGCCAATACAGTAATGTTCATAAAATCAGATGTGGAATCATCTGCGACTGGAAGATAAACTTTAGTCACTATCTTCCATCGTCAAGATCACCTGTTGTGGGGTATTCATGTTGAAAAGGGAAACATTCTCAATTGAATATTGAATAGAAGGATTTTTCTGTGAATTGAAAAATCCACGATAAAAATTAAGTTATTTTTTGTGAATGTCTAACAGAAAACAACTACTTCCTCGGCTAAAGCCACGCTGGACATTGAACTACATCTGCTAGATATTCTGAGAAGACCCTAACTAAAAAGAAAAAATATGAAATTGAAAATTTGCATTTTCATTCAGATTTTCTATTCCAGTCTCAATTAAGGACTCATAAAGATGAATGAGGCAAAGAAGAATGTTTTCTAAAAGAGAGTTCCATAGACAAATTAAAAATAAAGAGACTGTTTGAAACATTGGCGATCTTGACCACCAAGTTTTTGGTACGGCCAGTCGCGCATGGAGGCGCTGCCCGCAATCAACAGACGAATGATGAAATGATAATTTTCCAATTTCGACGTTTGTCAGAAAATGACAAACCACGTAATAATTTCAGAATAATTCTACTGTTATTGTCATCGAAAAATTAATGATAGAAATTATACTATGGACTTGCATTCGGATTCCAAAATCGAAAATATAATGTTTTGTTATTCGAGTTGACGTTGAAATTCCTGGAAATGGTCTTTTACAAGGTAAAATATAAGCTGCTTTTCACAAACTGATACTTATTTCCATCCATCAGTTGCAGAATTTTTTTCACAAATTGGTACTTATTTCCATCCAAAAGTTTCCATTTCCTACCATCATTTGAGGAAGTACGAAGTACATGGTCTACTTAATGATTATCATCAAACTGGAGTATTTGTTATACCTACTCGTTCTCCTTTGTGCTAATAAATTAACAAAATTATTGAAGGTATGTTGTAAATGTAATTTGTTTTCATTTTGGTTGATTTCATGATAAGAATATTTTTAATTTTGCTGTTTTTCTGAGTTTTATTATTGTTTTGTCTGTAGTTGTACCTTGTCCTAGATTAAATAAAATATTTTTTCATGGTGTTAAACTTATTATTCTTATTTTATAAGAACTTTTATTTTGTTCTTGATATCATGAAACAAAGATTAATTTTGAAACTTTATTTCAACCACGAACTAACAGTCTACGAATCGATTACTGTATATATTTTATCAGTGATCGATTTGCCATCCCTGTATTTCATATGATACAACCATTCATATGAAATACAGGAATGGCAAATCGATCACTTATGAAATATATACCATATCAACCATATAAAAGTAATACATTTAAAAAACCCGCCTGTACTAACTTAGTTCGGCCAGTTGCGAGTTATGTCGCCACTGTCTAAACGTGGTGCCAACTTTTTCTGCAGGTTCGACAACTCTCTTTATTTTTAGTTTCTCTATGGAGAGTTCTCACCAGAAATCATTCGTAACATTGACGCAAGAGAAACATCGCATTCACTAGGTCTTCAATACATTTTTGTCGACGAAAATCTATTTCACGCTTCCACGATCATCAGGAAGACCGGAAGAAATGGGAAACACATTTTAAAGAAGCAAGCTCACTTTGCAAAGATGGAAAAAGTTAGAATCATTTCTTTTGGAGAGACACTTTGAAATTAGTGTTTTTTGACATTATCTTCCATCGTCAAGATAACCTCTTTTTAGATAGGGTCTTTTCAGAATATCTAGCAGATGTAGTTCAATGTCCAGCATAGCTTTAGCCGGGGAAGTAGTTGTTTTCTGTTGGACATTAACAAAAAATAACTTCATTTTTATCGTGGATTTTTCAATTAACAGAAAATTCTTTCTAATCAATATTCGATTGAGAATATTGCCCTTTTCAACATGAATACCCTACAAGAGTTTATCTCTCAGTCGCAGATGATACCACATCCGATTTTATGAACATCCTGTTCATATTTTCAACAAATCAATCTATCATACTCCATGACAGGTTTTAATGTCAAAAAACACTAATTTCACAGTGTGTCTCCAATGAAATGATTCTAACTTTTTCCATCTTTGCAAAGTGAGCTTGCTTCTTGAAAATGTGTTTACCATTTCTTCCTGTCTTCCTGATTATCGTGGAAGCGTGAAATAGATTTTCGTCGACAAAAATGTATTGAAGACCTAATGAATGCGATGTTTCTCTTGCGTCAAAGTTACGAATGATTTCTGGTGAGTACTCTCTTTTGGAAAACATTATTCTTTGCCTCATTCATCTTTAAGACTTCTTAATTAAGAATAGAAAATCAAATAACTATCTGAATAAAAATGCGAATTTTCAATTTCACATTTTTCCTTAATAGTTTAATGTCCAGCGTAGCTTCAGCCGGAGAAGTAGTTGTTTTCTGTTAGACATTCACAAAAATAACTTAATTTTTATCATGGATTTTTCAATTCACAGAAAAATCTTTCTATTCAATATTCAATTCAGAATATTTCCCTTTTCAACAGTAAACCATATTCACTAAATCTTCGCAAGTGGAATTCATCATTAACAATTAGACGTGTACAATTATTTCAAATTTGGCGACAGCGGCCTGCTCGATTTTTTTTTCGAAAAAATTTCAAAATTTCTCATTTTGCAAGAAATCTTGCAAACTTTGCAAAGCAAACCATACTGACCCTATATCGGCAAAAATCTATTGAAAAATGTCATGCAATCATGCAATAAAATATAGGGTGTTGCATCGACTCCGAATTCACTTTGATCTCAAAACATGCCCTGAAGTCTATTGGATCGATCGGAGAAAAATTTGTTCAGTTGTCTTGAATGGTTCCGAAGTTATAAATTTTTCTGGGGGGCTATGCACGTCGCTGTTTGGGTGCGTTATATCAATAATTTAGAAGCGAATCCAGAAATAAAACAAAAATAGTAGGTTACTGTTTAAAAAACAGGACTCAGTTGTGTATCTTATTTTGGGGCTTCCTGTATATGAATAGAAATATTTTTAGAATGTGCCTCATTATCGGACTTATCGTTTAAAAAAATGGATCACCCTGTATATTGTCGACTGTAATCTAATGTGGTATTCAGTGCCAAATTCAGAATTACTTCCCACAAAAGTGATTGTAATCCCCAATCATCTAATGGATTATTTATTGATCAACTTAGTGAAATATATTCCCAGCTTCTCACAAAATAATATTTCCCACCATCACAATAAAGAAACATCCATTATACAGTGCGGATTTTTAAAATACCCCCCACCCCTGTTAACTTTTGAACGGTTCGACGTAGAACAATGAAAAAAAAGGTATTGTATGATATCACCGATACTACTTTTTGAAATAAAAGACATTTTGATTGCTCTCTAGATGGCGCGGAGGGGCACATCAACTTCAAAATTTCAAATTGCATGTGGCACATCGTTGAAAATATCATTCAATTTTCTTCCAAATATCAATTTTTTTTTAATTCGTTGATTTGTTTTTTCACAATGTGCATTTGAAATGTCAAGCATAAGTGCGGATCTGAATGGTACCCTTATCTCGATAACTTTCGAGCGGTTGGGACAACAAATATTTTGAATGGTATTACCAATGCTACTCTTTGAGAGAAGAAACATTATAATGAATCGACAGAGGGCGCTGAGGGCATAGGGGTCGAGTTGTACACCGTTGAAAAGGTAATTCAATTATAGTGTCAACCATGGTTGAATACGGTCAATAGAGAAAGATTCATTACTTAAATTATTTTTCATTTTCGGATTCGTTTCAAAGCTTGATTAGATAGAAATTTTGAATCAATACAATAATCCAATTTTTTTGAAGGTTGCGGCCAATAGTTGAGGAAAATCCATATTGATGTAAACAAAAGATACTCAATTCACTAAATGATTTTCACTAAACTGGGTTTACGAAACCACGACTCGTGTTTCGCTATAAAATAGCCTTTCATAGCTTTTTCAAGAAATTATATCCAAATAATACAAAACTCATTTATTTTTAATGACCACAATTATAGAGGCTATCATTTATCGAATTCAGTCAACTGATGATCAAGCAGTTACCTAGAAATGCCTATTATGCAATTGGATTATTTTGTCGATGTTTAAGAATTTCTAATGTAACAATGATTATATCATTATTTACCTGCTCTCGATATTATCGCATTTGTATTTGAAGAAGAATTTCATTCTACTTCTACTAGCATTATTTTGAATTTGAAACGTTATCATGGTTCGTGTACGTCCTATCGAAGAGAAAATCTACATATTTTGATAGGCCCGTGGGAACTACCATGCCCCAGAGATAATTTTTAATGAAAATTTCCCTGATCATCCAATAACTTGAAAGTATTTGAGGAAACTGGTTTAAAAATTCAACAGAACTGGCACTCTTCATAGGGCCAGTAGAGCTGGCCGCAAATCAATTTTGGAGGAGACGGAAGTTTTGGTAATTGCCGAAATGGTGGTTAATCCTCACCAAAGTACCTCACTTGTAGCAAATACGATTGACGTATCAACATCGACAGTAAAAAAATATTTGGAGAAACACAAATTCCATCCATACAATTTGGTAATGTTACACTAACTCACAGAAGATGATATTTGAAATTTTCAAGTAGATGCCCCCTGCGCCATCTATCGGGCAATCATTCAATTCTTTTTTTTTCATTGTCCTACGTCGAACCATTCAAAGGTATATAAATAGCCGCACCTATGCTTGACATTTCAAATGCACATTGTGAAAAAAACAAATCAAAGGAATGATAAAAACAATTAAATGGTTGGAAAGAGAATTGAACTATCTTTTCAACGATGTGCCACATGACCCCCATGCTATTTGAAATTTTGAAGCTGGTGTGCCCCCCCGCGCCATCTATCGGGCAATCCCAATGTCTTTCATTTCAAGAAAAACTATGGGTACTTTTTTTTTTATTTTTTTCTACTTCGAATCGTTCAAAAGTTATAAGGGGAGAGGGCATAAAAAGCCACCAAGTCACATATCAACGAATTAAAAAAAAAAAAGATGATTGGGAAGAGAATCGAATTATCTTTTCAACGATGTGCCACATGACCCCCATGCTATTTGAAATTTTGAAGTTGATGTGCCCCCCGCGCCATCTGGAGAAACTTTAGCTGTGGCATTAGATATCTCCAAGGCGTTCGATCGAGTTTGGTACCAGGGACTCCTCGCCAAGCTTCCGTCTTATGGCTTGCCCCCTCAGCTGTGTTCTCTGCTTGCTAGTTTTCTCTCAAACAGGTCTCTTCATGTAGTGGTCGATGGAGTTTCATCTGACACTCTACTCATAAATGCTGGTGTTCCGCAAGGATCTATTCTCGCACCAACACTATTTCTACTTCACATCAACGACCTGTTGAAAGCAACTTCATGTCCAGTACACAGCTTTGCCGATGATAGTACCCTCCATACCGCTTTCTCTTCCAGGGCCCCTATATCAGCCCGTGAAACCAGAAATGAACGAGGAAGAAATGTTAATAATATAAATATGGACTTAGCAACAATTCTCGAGTGGGGATCTAATAACTTGGTAGAATTCAATGCAAACAAAACACAAGCATGTCTTTTCTCCAGAAAAGTCGATCTCACTGTGCCTAACATAACTTTGTCAGGAGTAACCATACCACTAAAGTCATCCATATCGATGCTTGGTATTACTATCAGCAATAACCTTTCCTGGGAAAATCACGTGAGGTCCATTGCCAAAAGTGCATCCCAAAAACTTGTTTTTTTGTTTCGTGCCAAGAGCTATTTCACCCCCACTCAGCTGCTTATGATCTATAAGGCACAGATCCGACCTGTCCTGGAATACTGTTCCTATATTTGGAGCGCGGCACCTAAACATATCCTGAGGCTATTGGATTCTGTCCAAAAAAGGGCAATTCGTCTCGTCGGTGATGCCTCGCTTACAAACTCGCTCACTTGTCTGGAACACCGTAGAAAAGTTGGCGATTTGTCTCTATTTTATAGATATTTTCATGGGCGATGCTCTTCTGAAATATCAACAATCGTTCCTGCTTTGGCAGTCTCTTCGAGACTAACCCGTCAAGTTCAGTCATCACACCACTTCGTGGTCACTTTGGAGACCTGCAGAACATCACTTTCCAAAGACTCGTTCATCCAACGAACAGCGAGGCTTTGGAACTCATTGCCTAGAGAGGTGTTCCCCGAGGCATACAACCTCCAGAAATTTAAGAAGAACACCAACTCCTACCTTCTTTCCCTTGGTTCCCACGATGTTCTCTGAACATTACAGGATATCCCTTTTCGTGGGAACCAGAACATAAAAAAAAAAAAAATTACAATGTCTTTTATGTCAAAAAGTAATATCGGTGATATCATACAATAACCTTTTATTTTTCATTGTTCGACGTCGAACCGTTCAAAAGTTAACGGGGGGGTTATAAAAAGCCGCACTGTATACAACGATAATGACTGATGAAGTCTCATACGTCTATCGACAATTTTCCTATGTAAAAATGGAATCAAAATTCATCTATTCATTAACTAAATTCGAAGCTCGGCAGAGTAGAAAAGATCATTTGTATTTTCGACATAAAAGTAGGCAGAAAATAAATATGAAACAAACGTAATCTACATATAATATGCAATTTGTTTGCCTACTTGTTTGCCGGTGAAACATTTTTCAAGGCCCCAAAGAGCGGTTTCGGATCTATAAAAGGTGATCTCAACTCGTACAAGTTTTCATTAACTTCTGAGGATTGGTAGAACAACTAAGAAAGCGGGTAAAAACAAAAAACAATTGATGCTCAAGACACCCAGCTAACTATCAAAAGGTATATGCATGATGAGAATTCGTCAAACATTTTCTATGACCATAACAAATAATTTAATTTTGCTAATGGCATGAAAATAACCGATTTCAGATTACATAACTTTAATGAATTCAATCTTGATTATTTTCTTAAAGCATAAAACTGAACAAATCTTTCAAATTCACCGTAGATTATCAAAAGTAATTCGCAATAAGAATCATCAAGTCGCTACCCAAAATTAGGCCGTTCAATAAACCATACAGCAGGCTCATAATTATTTGTCTTGTCATTTTCCTCTCTCTTTTAGAGGTAGGTCTTAATATGAATCAGACAATTGTAAAATACTCTATTTTTAACATAACAATAATAAGAATTCTGAAGTAATCCTGTCCCAGAAAAGAAGGCCTATTGTTATTGAATACCGTTAAGCTCAAAGGGAACCTTAAATTATTTGATGGTGCAATCCCTATCTCAGCTGTGAGGATGCTGGCGAAAATTACAGCCCTACTTGAGTGAAGTAGATAGGTATATTCCAAGACAGCACTGCACAATAAAATATAAATACCTCACCATTATTCTTATGATGAAAAATTTGTTTGGCATATCTGAAAATATCTGGAATAGGCAAAAAACTGTTTCAGTGATGATATAATATTGAAATTGCCATCCAAATATTCGATAATTCAACAATAATACTGATGGAAAGTGGAAAGATTGGCACAAGTTCAATAAACAGAATGATATTCCAATAACTGTTTGATTTATATATAAGACACCAGACGGCATGCCACATTTATTTGCACAGTATTAAAAATGAATTGATAAATAATCCGATTTTTCATTGTTCAACCGAAAATATTGATTGATGCATTGGAAATATTCCAGGCCCTCAAAGATGATTCTCATCATCGCTATTATATACCCATCATCAATTTTTACAAGTAGAATCCACAGTAAAATGAATTCGATAAAAAATAATCAATATTGAAGTTATTTTAATATTATATATTTCGAAGTGATCGATAATGGTAAAGCAAATACAATTTTTCGATCTATCTTTTCTATATGTAATAGTTCAAATCGTTACCAAAACAATGTTTTTCAGTCAAGAGATGAGTAATAAATGTTGAAATTGTTTTGACAAAAATGAATATAAATGTGTGTCTATGCTCAGATATTCGTTTCTTGAATGATTTGCCCCTTTGGCATATGTAAAAACAAATTTATTCAAACATTTCTGACTTTTCCAATTTCTTGATGTGTCTCCGTGATAATGAATCTATCCAAAGTGGTATCAGTTTTTTACGAAACATTAATATCGTCGTAAGAAAGTAGAAATTATGTTTTTCATCTTTTGGGGGTAGGTATCTATCAATTTCGAACCATAATTGTGATTAATTAAACTTTGATTATATAATTCCTCATTGAACATGTGAGGAACTTTGTAAAGAGATATCTGTATATGAGAATTCATTGAAAATACGGAAACTCTCTTCGTTATTAATTTTTATAATAGTGAGGTCTGAAGAGTTTATCAAGTAATCAGTTTCGGTTGTAAATTTAATCCAGTGGTGGTTTAAATTGATTGAGTCGAAAAACCTCATTCATTGTTTCTCATTTCCCATAAAGCATACTATATATATATATATATATATATACATATATATATATATATATATATATATATATATATATATATATATACAGTGTGACCCATTTAAAATGGAACCACCCCTGTAGAATACGCATACTTCAGTCAATCTCAAAAAAATATATTTTTTAATATTGAGCATCAAAAACTGTATCTTGACACACATTCTCATAACTTTAGTTTCATTTCCAAGGCACTCTATGGTTTTTTTTTCTTTGTCAAAAACGGCAAAAGTTTATTAGTCGATTTCTGTTTTTAAATTTGACTGCACCACTGGATTCGTAGTCGTTATAAATGAAAACCATCAAAATTTCATAAAAAAATATTGGTTAACAACGAAGTTACGAAAACTTTAATTTTGGAAACAAAGTATTTGATTATAATTTTTATTTAGATTATAGACATATTTGAAATCTGGCAACACTGCCGATACAAAGTAGAACACCAGTGAATTTGTAGTCAATTTGTAGTCAATAGCTCATTCCGTTCTACAGTAAAAACTCCTAAAATTATGGTAATGTGAACGATTTGTGGTGTACTAAAGCACAGCCTACTATTGATTTAGTACAATACCTATGCCTAATGTATTGGTTCAGCTTGCCTCAAATTATTGATACCTTCTCTAAAAGCTTGTTTCAGTTGAGATTTGCAGAATTTAATAGGAACATGTTTTGTCCTGCTTTCTGTTTTATTATTGAATAAATAATTTGGATACTTTAAAACTTGATTCGGTTCATTTCGTTTTTATCGGCTATGGAAGACTGCATAACTTGAAAATGAATTTTTAATTTTCTGTTATTTTCGAATACACTTATAATCTAAATTTGAATAAATGATTTTAAGGGAATATAATTTACAAATCCAGTGGCGTAGTCAGATTTTTATCACAAAATCGCTTCCACCACAAATCGCTCACATTACCATACTTTCAGGAGTTATAGTTGTAGAACGGAATGAGCTATTGACTTCGCATTTTCGCTGAATAAATTCACTGGTGTTCTACTTTGTATCGGCAGTGTTGCCAGATTTTGAATATGTCTATAATCTAAATAAAAATTATAATCAAATACTTTGTTTCCAAAATTGAAGTTGTTGTAACTTCGTTGTTAACCAATATTTTTTCATGAAATTTTCATGGTTTTCATTCATAACGACTACGAATTCAGTGGTATAGTCAAATTTAAAAACAAAAATTGCCTAATAAACTTTGGATGTTTTTGACGAAGAAAAAAAAACCATAGAGTGCCTTGGAAATGAAACTAAAGTTATGAAAATTTGTGTAAGGATACAGTTTTTGATTGTTAATACTCGAAAAAAATTTCTGAGAATGATCGAAAAATGCGTATTCTACAGGGGTGGTTCCATTTTAAATGGGTCACACTGTATATGTAGTCAACCTCTTGCACATCCGTGAATGCTATTTTAGGTTAGAAATTGAAAAAAAACTGAAATTTTTTAAATAAAAATGTTTTTGGATTGATTTACAACGTTATCAATGTGAAACTGCCAGAAGACTTCAATAGAACCAAATAAATAGGAATATACAACATATCGAATCGAAAGTCTTGACTACTCAATAAGACGATGATAGCAATCAACTTATTTCTTACTTTTTAGTTTATTCTATTTTTCCCGTAGTCGGGTTACAGTTTTTTTAACTTTTTATTTTATTTCAAACTTCCAATAATGAGACAATATAACTCACGTATGATTCGGAACAAAAAATACAAATAACAAATATAATTTCTACTTTGCTCCGAAATATCTTGCATGCGCAATAGAAATATTCAATTCCACAACGCTCATGTGCTACAAATACACGAATAATTTCAAAGACCAAACGGAGCGTAAAGCGAGGGACTACCAAGCCGGAGGTCCGGGGTTTAATCCCCAACATTACCTTTTTATTATATCTTTATTTATATTTTATGTTTGCTGTGAGTACTAACATTTTAAAAACCTTTCATTCGGTTACTCGATTTTCCAGGTTTTCTTCCACTCCGAATGTAATTCGATATGGAGATTTAGATTGGTTATATTTGTATATTTCCGTCACGTGAGGAAAACGCATTATACTCCTTCCATGGTACCAAACGATCCAATAAATCAATTAATATCGTGGTAGCAGAATATGTTGCCATCAATCTCATGTATCCACCATTTTGTGTTTCTATTTTTTCCTCAATATTTTTGCCTTCAGAGTTGACGTTTTCTAGTCCATCACATTTAATTGTCATTATACCAAGCAATACTATACCTATATATCCTTTTTCCAAACTCCTCCGCCACAGTTAGAGGTATTTTATTCCTGATAAATATTATATCAAATTGACTTATCACATATTCGACGTAAACTAATAATCCAACTTCGGCAAACAAAAAATTATGTCCAAAAAAGGATATGATCATCTAAACACACGTTATATCGAAATATAAAAGAAACAAAATTCTCTTCCACGTATTACCACTCAACGATAATATCCGACTTGTATTCGCATAGATATCCTACATAGATATTCGCATAGATATCCTACAACAGCAGTTCGGATGGTTCCGTGCACCTTCGGAATCGTATGAGCAAGAGCTAGACGCTTGTCACACAGACTCGTATATAATAGAAATATTCTGCAGTATTAGCATCCTTTACTTAGAATTGGGTTTTGAGGTAGCGGGAATAAGACACAATAAATAGTCTGAATATCAAATTGCCGAAGTTTCGACATGTCTCCGTGATTTGATAAACCATGTAGATTTTCAGTGAAATAATCGGTCTATTGGAAAACAATTTCGTCTGACCCATTGAAAAAGACGCCAAATACACGTCGAAACGTCGGAAATTTGATATTCAGACTACTTATTGTGTCCTATTCCCGCTACCACAAAACCCAATAATAGAAAGAGACTGAGAGAGGAGAGAGAGAGAGAGAGAGATAAAGTCGCATGGAGGGGGAATAACAACGTTTTTTCTTACGTGACGATTTCTACCAGTCGACATCTACCGCAAGCCTAGTAAAGGAACTTCGTTTCAAAAGATTCAGAGACCCCCACTTTTTTTTATGTTACATCCGACATTTTGATTTTATACGTATAAAATGAAGCCTATGTTACCCGGACTATATACAGAGTGGCCACTTTTTTAATGGGATTGTATTGGTAACTTTTAAACCATAAGAGTTAGAAGGTCGGTCAAATGGAGAAAAAGTTGCATTCATAGAAGCATTGTCAAGCAGTTCAAACAAATCGAGATTATCAGGGCCGGTTATTGAGATATCATTAGAAAAGTAAATTCTGTCATTTTGATTTTTCTTTTTTTCCCACTTTATTTCGAATATTATCAAAAAATGTCACGGGAGTTTTTTATTCGACAGTAAATTATCCTCAATTTGACATAATCAGATTTTGTATCCAACGTTTCGTACGCTCTGGGCCACCATCAACCTCATTTTTTTCAATACGAACCTGCATATTTTATGACAATTTTCGAAAAAAAATTTAACGCTGAATTGAACGATATATCATACAATGTCATTCAAAGTTGATTTTCAGGTGATTTTGACCCTTATCCAAATTTCTTTGGGTCGGATCTGTATTACATTTAGGTACCTTTAGTTTAATTACCAACATGCAATACATTTCGATAAAAAAATCAACTTACTCATCTTCAAATGAATGGAACATAACAGAATCAAAGCAAGAAACAAGTAATAATTATTTACAAATTTCAAGAGGTGAAAAACCTAATTCATAATAATTAAACGAAACTATCATTTAATGAAAGAAAAATCAAATGATTATTCGAAAGTAAATGATGAACATTAATGAAGTGAGTGTTCGAAATGTCCACTATTTTGTAAAATGCACTTTGCGGTTCTGGAACCCATACTTCTTATACATTTGCTTATTTCGTCTCCTTGAATGCCTTCCAATACATTCTCAATCTTCTCGCGAGGAATCATTATTGTTGGATTTGTCATTTGTTCCGTTGAAACAAATTACAGAATCGAACTTTATTTTGAGATCATTACGATAAAATTTTTGCAAGGCTTGGTATTCAAATTTAAAATCATTGTATTCGCGTCTCCTGACTATTATATTAACAGCAGTTTTTGATAAATTGCATTCACTGGCCACAGTTCTCGATTTTTTTTCTGGGTTCAATTTAATTTGGGTCAGAACATTGATATCGTTGATAGACTTGTTTTTTCTTACATACACACAACTCTAGGTTTATTGAATGTATTATTTTCAAGTAGTAGGCCGTGGATAAAAAAGAACATAACAAGAAATGTCATATTATTTGTCACTTCGTTTATTATTGTGTCACAAGAACTTGTCATTAAATACTTTTCTGAGTAATTTCAATTTAACTTATTCGATATGGTAAGATACACAAATGAAGAGAAGAGAGATATGTACGAAGTGTACATAAAACTAGATAGAAATTCGTTCAAAGCACAACAAAGGTATGGTGAATTATATCCTGAAAGAACAACATCAAATATTAAAATGTTTCGACGTTTATCTACAACGTTACTTGCACATAATTCATTCATCAAACCTAGAGGTCCTTATGAACGACGAAACGAGCCTATCAATGACATCAATGTTCTGGCCCAAATTCGAATGAATCCAGGAATAGGATCGAGAACTATGGCCAGTGAATGCAATTTATCAAAATGTGCTGTTAATGAAATACTCAAGAGACACGGATACCATGACTATAAATACCAAGCCGTGCAAAAACTATATCGCAATGAACCTGAGAGAAGGTTGCAATTCTGTAATTGGTTTCAACGGAAGGTGCGGAATAACAACAATTTTGCGCACAATATCATTTAGGGAGACGAAACGACATTCACAAATTCTGGCATGTTCAACCGAAGGAACAAGCATTTTTATGCCACAGAAAATCCTCACTTAATTCATGAAGTTAGACATCAATATCGTTTTTCTTTGAACATTTGGTGCGGTTTGTTGAATAATAAATTACTGGGACCCTATTTTATTGACGGCAACCTAACCGGAGCAAAATATGTAGAAATTATAGAAGAAATGTTGGATGATCTTCCTATACGGTATCGGCGTAATAGTCCATGGTTCCAACGAGACGGATGTGGTCCACACAACTCAAGAATAGTCACATACTATCTAAATCGAACTTTTCCCGATTCATGGATTGGAACAAGAGGTCCAGTAGCATGGCCTGCCAGATCTCCGGATTAGAATCCGCTGGATTTTTATTTGTAGGGATATCTCAAAAATAAAATTCATGATACTACGAACCCGACAATAGAGATTATTCGCGAGAAGATTGAGAATATATTGGAAGGTATTCAAGGAGACGAAATAAGCAAATGTATAAGAAGTATGGGTTCCAGAACCGCAAAGTGCATTTTACAAAATGGTGGACATTTCGAACACTTACTTCATTAATGTTCATCATTTACTTTCGAATAATCATTTGATTTTTCTTTCATTAAATGATAGTTTCGTTTAATAATTATGAATTCGGTTTTTCACCTCTTGAAATTTGTAAATAATTATTACTTGTTTCTTGCTTTGATTCTGTTACGTTCCATTCAAATGGAGATGAGTAAGTTGATTCTCTTATCGAAATGTATTGCATGTTGTTAATTAAACTAAAGGTACCTAAATGTAATACAGATCCGACCCAAAGAAATTTGGATAAGGGTCAAAATCACCTGAAAATCAACTTTGAATGACAAAGTATGATATATCATTGAATTCAGCGTTAAAAGTTATTCCGAAAAGTGTCATAAAATATGCAGGTCCGTGTTGAAAAAAATGAGGTTGAGGCTGGCCCAGAGCGTACGAAACGTTGGATACAAAATCTGATTATGTCAAATTGAGGACAATTTACTGTCGAATAAAAAACTCCCGTGACATTTTTTGATAATATTCGAAATAAAGTGGGAAAAAAAGAAAAATCAAAATGACAGAATTTACTTTTCTTATGGTATCTCAATAACCGGCCCTGATAAACTCGATTTGTTTAAACTGCTTGACAATGCTTCTATGAATGCAACTTTTTCTCCATTTGACCGACCTTCTACCTCTTATGGTTTAAAAGTTACCAATACAATCCCATTAAAAAAGTGGCCACTCTGTATAATAACTATTCGATTAACACCTCATTCATCTAAACCGGATGAGTCCTTCATGCGCTATGGTCGAACATTCATAAATACAAATTTACATAGGTTTCAGCTGTGCCGTCGTCGGATAAAAAGTAATCGTCGTGTGATTTGAGAAACATATTCAATTTACCCTTTCGTGGGTTCGGAATATAGAATAATCATGACTGCTTAGACTAATTTTTGTTGGTGAACAATCCAATAACAATCCAATACTAGGGACCATTATAAATGCCTGATTATCTTATAGCTATTCGCCATTTCGAATGATAGCCTTTCCAACAACTTTCGTTTTGCAGAAAACTTCTGACCAGGAAGTGTATAGTGCGGAAATCATCCAATGAGACAAGCCATCTTATAAATAAACTTATTCGAATTATCATCAAAGGCGAATCTGTTATCCTTAAAGCGAAAACAAACAAACCAGAACAAACTAACAATTTTGGGGTCAATATGAAACACAACTCCAGTTTATATCCAATGGTTCCGAAAATAAGAGCGTGTTAGACAGTCTGGGGCTTCACCACTGAAAAATTATAGATTATTTTCGTATGACATTCTGCAGACCAAACTGTGCACATCTGGTGGCTGACTTGAAAGATTTATAAGCTTTTCATCGTCTCGGTCTAATTTTCGAAACCACTAGACTGGGCGTCTGCGTGTATTCGGAGAAAACTGGGAATTATTAACTGTTTTTTCTTTTTATCGAAAAGTAGGATTTGTCAGGCGAGGTTTAATCAATGTTTCGTTCCAACATAATACTAGTGTTTTGTGTTTTTATGTTATTGAAATTACTCAAATGACAGAGTTTCTGAACGACAAGTATTCCTATAGTTGTGTAAAACTGAATTAATGCTTAGTTGCATTTCAGTCCAAAATATAACCGTGAACATTCCTCATCTATATATCATAAAGACTTCCCAATAATCAGTTTCATTACTCTTCTATAGACATACAGTGCTCGTCTAGAGGCCGCCGTCCCCCCCCCCCTACTAATTTTTGAACTAAACGTTATTATTAATTTGTAGTTGAATCTCTTAATGAATTCGACTAATGAGAGGCGTAAAGGGAGTTTATTAAGGATAAACAGTACCGCTTACCGGAAAATCTCGAAGCCTACGAATGTGTTCTGTAAATTCACAATCGAAACAAATTAGTTGGCTAAAAAATTATAATTTATTTTTGAATAACACTTTTATTGAACCTCAACAATTATTTCGTCAAGTGTTCAATGTGGCCCCCTCCTAAATCTTGACAATAAAGTGCCCTATTATAAATAGATTCTCTCACGTTCATCTATTTCTTCACATATATCTATTATTCTGCGCTCCAACCCTTCTATTGTTCGGCATTCAGTGGCGTAGATTTTTGACTTCAGATACCCCCAAAGGAAAAAATCTAGAGGTGTGAGATCCGGAGATCTTGGTGGCCATTTTGTACTTCCCCTGCGACCTATCCATCGCCCAGGAAAGTTTGTATCGAGCCATGCGATCGGAATGGGAAGGCGCCCCATCCTGTTGAAATATGATTTCACGATTTGCAAACTCTTTCTGATGGTTTAATACAATTTGTCTTATTCGAGGTTTAATTTCAGTTTCTAAGAGATTTCTGTAAAGAACTCATGTAAGATTGCACATGTGATGAAAATCGGTCCAACAACGCGATTGCCCAAAATCCCCTTCCAAACATTCGTTTGTTGACTTTTCCATTCAGAAAAAACGTGCATTCGTCTGCGAAACATTTTAGGAAGCCCCGTTCTCCTTCAATTGTGCTTGTTAACCACGCACAAAATTCAACCCTACGGCCTGGATCATCCTCCGCGAGAGCATGCAGGATTTTCATTTTGTAGGGATGAAACTTTTCTTTTTTTAGGACTCTTTGGACACTTTTTGAACTAACTCCACAGGATTCAGTAACTGCAGACGTCGACTGAGTCTTATTGATTACCATTTCAACAACAATTTCTACCTTTTTTTCTTCTGAAAGAGGCGGCCTTCCTGATCTTGGAGCATCTTTCAGCGTACCAGTTGCTTGGAGCTTATTTAAAAGTTTGCGCAAATATGACCTCGAAATAAGACTCTCGGGAAATCTATCATCAAAGATACGGACAACGATGATATTTCTTCCAGCTTCTCCAAATATCAAAACTGCTTCAAATTTATCGTCTAAACTACGAGCAATGATCACGATTTTCATAAAAGGATTTAGGCGCTCAACGGACTATTTGACAGTAAGCAGTTCAGTTTGACAGTAAACAAGATGTTACCGCTACAACGATTTTTTCCAATGTAAACTTAATTGAAAGCAACATTAGTGATTTTGGTTGGGTTTGATATGATCAAAATGTCACTTTTCAAACGTTAATATTTCGAAAACAATTGAATTTAGGAGTAAAGTGTATTGGAGAAAACTGTTGAGAATTATGAGCAGATTTCGAAAACGGAATAATATACGGTATTTCTATTTGAAAAAATTATTGAAGATGGCGCTCAGCCGCCATTTTGAAACTTTTAGCTGTGATTTTTAGCCCTCCAAATTTTGTTGCGATATACCAGGTGGTTCAAAAATTAGTAGGGGGGGGGAACGGACTTTAGACGAGCACTGTATATGTATCAGAGTTGGAACCAAAAATTGGTGAACTAGAAAAAGACCCAAATCCACAAAATATTCAATATATATGAACAAGATTGAGAAATCCATCTACACCTTTTTCTTGATTTTGATTAATCATTTGAAAATATAATTTCTGTTGATATGGGTCTTCCCAATTTGGAGCAAATGGTGGAAATAATAATAAATCGACTCCATTTAACAAATGTTCATGCATTTGCCCTGAAAAGGCGAAGATTAGCTAAATAGCTATTTTTGAACTCTTAATATATACAATAATATGTTTCGGAGAAAAACACTTCTGACTTACTGACTTACCCAGATTGGAACAAAATAGACTTTTTTGTGTTATGGAAGTCTCACGGACCATAAAATTTTCTGAAGAATCTTTGACAAATATCAATTATTGTTAAAAAAAAAAACATATTTTCAAAAGCTGTGGAAGAAGGCTATTGTGAAACCTCTTTCTATAAACTTGTCTCTCTGACTATCGTTTTCTAAAATTCTTGAAAAAGCTATCGATAGCCAGCTTTCACATTATAATTTCTATCAGATAATATATTCCCAGACTATTAGGCTGAGTATCGACAGGGATTCCGTACTACTTCGGCATTATTGAATATAAGTGCAAACATTGATAATTTTTTTTAACTATCAGTCAATAACTTCCCCTTTCCATTTTGAAATATTATGGATGTTCCCCTAATCAAAATATGGAGTGCCTCAAGGTTCCATTCTTGGTCCTCTCTTGTTTTTGATCGACATTGTCGATACTTTATCAAAACTAGAACAGTGTCCAGGTTCAAACTTTCGCAGATGATACTCAATTATACCACAGTGTCAAAAGTGTATAAATTTCCTAAGAGCAGAAAACGATGACCTTGAAATTATTTGAATTTTATTTGCCAAACACAATCTTAAGTTGAACTTTTGAACTAAGAAAAATGCCATGTAATGTTCTTTGGCACAAAAATCGAAGATAATATTTTAAAGATCTTATTAGAAAACTTTTTAACAAAAAATTAAACCGACGAAATACGGAACTGAAAAGTAAAAAATAAAATAAACCTTCTTAGTCCCAATAACTGAGCTCCTAAACTAATGTAAGTAACTAATTTTGAGTCGGCGCCAAACAAACAAACAAATGAATTAGGTAAGGCGTAAAATTATGGCATCGAGTTGCGAGTGACATTCTGATAATTTTTTTGAATTAATTTAATGATCTTCGTTGATTGTTCGTTTGGCGCCGACTCAAAATTAGTTATTTACATCAGTTTAGGAGTTCAGTTATTGAGACTAAGAAGTTTTATTTTTTACTTTTCAGTTCCGTATTTCGGTTTAATTTTTTGTTAAAAAGTTTTTATTTTTCAATTTTTTGTAGCTGAAATCTACTAATTACTACCTACTTGTTTTTTGATTACTTCCAAAATACTTACTTACCCACCTTACTTCAACTATTACCAGTTAAATAATATGATTATCTACTTTTACTATTTGCTGAAAGATAAATTATTTTTGTTGTTCTGGTTAGTTTATTTCATTACTTTGTATATCATTCCATCCTCTCATAGAATATAATGATTGTGACGGATGTAGGAGAATAAAAATAATGACAATAGCGATCTGTCATTGTCAACTATATATGTGTGCCAATGTTCACAAGTGAAAAATCAATTATCCCCTGAATATGATCAACTATGAGGTATACTCTATCCAATAAAAAAAACATCCAAATCGAAGAACCCAGTAGAAAGTTATGCCTAATAGAATCTGTTAACGGACCAGAATTCAGAGGGTGAGTGCTCAATATTCTTCATTTTGCTGAGGGGTGGATTTCAGCTTTTGAATTCAAATGGGACCAACTTCGAAGTACAACCTATCCACTGAAAGAATTATCGGAATCGGTCGGCTCAGTAAAGAGTTATGCGTGGTCATACATTAAAAAAAATATACGCGTCGACTAGAGAACCTCCTCCTTTTTGGTTTCGTCCGTTAAAAAGTTAAACTCGGATCGGTCGCCTCACTTAGAAACCTGGGTTTCACTTTCGATAAGGAACTCAAATTCAGCAAACATTTGATTAACTTTTTGAGGAAATCGTATGCCACCTTAATTCGCACAGACATAACTTCTGTCCAAGTCCTAGAAAACACCTAACAGTCAGTATCTTTTATATGATCAACTTTCAATTATGGAAATTCTGTCTACGGACCTTTGTTAGAATTTACTAACCAAGCAAGTATACAACGTGTACAAAACTCTTGTTGTCGCTTCATTCAAGAATTTCGCAAATTTGACTACATCTCGAAAGCTCTTGCAAATCTTCGCTGGCTGCCAGTCAGTACGTAGTTTCTATAACTTTGAAATGATTAGATGTATTCTGTCATAAAATGATAATAATAGATCGTATCTACATGCCAAAATAAATATTTAAAACTAAACTCAAAGCTTCATTGAAAATGTTACCAATATAATATATTTTTAATTTTTCCTTTCTTTGAATACAACAAATATTACAAACTAATTGCTCAACATGAAATTGAGGTAGTATTTTGTAATGTTTTTTTCTCAACTTTTAATAATTGATAGGTAAGTGTAAGAGTAGCTTTAACTAAACTTCTATTATGTAATAATGATATTCAAAATGAAGTCTATTATTATTTTTATCATCTATCCACACTTTTACTGCGAATGTTCAAACAATTCTCCATTGCAGAAATTGCTGTTAGCGACAATTATCGATGATATTGCAATTATCATTGATTCACTTTGAAGTCTCGGCTGCATATAAAAAACACGAGGTCACTTTGATATATTCGGGAGTCATTATTCATTTGTTTCGTGTATGTCACTAAGGATTTTAAATTAATTAGAACCCAGTGGAATTCTCGCACGCAATACAGACATTAATTTTTGAACGAAACATGAGATTAAAGTAATTTGCAAATGACCCCTTGACGTCCAATTATAAGAAACACATTATACACGGTGGTGCTGTTCATTACATTTTCAATTGATAGCATTTTTTATTAATCGGTGTTTATTGTTATTTCTTAATTTTTCAGTGCGCAGGTGTTACAGTTAAGCGTTTCTGCTAATTTTTATACAGTCGATTTGCAGTAAATTGTTAGTTTCAATTTATCAGTCAAAAACCTTTTGTCAATGGATTTGTATATATATATATATATATATATATATATATATAGAAGGGTAGTCTTGACTGGCTAGTTGAAGAAAAAATCTACGAAAGTATATATCATGAGGATGCAGTCAAAATAAATAAGAAATGAATAAAAAAACTGATGCGAATAATCTTAGCATAATGTACAACTACATTATCAAATTGGAACAGCATTACCTTTCCCGACCCTTAATGACGGGTGGGATATAGAATTTCCAAATTTTATCTATTTATCCATTTTTATTTATCTCTTTTCCAAATGTAACATATTTTTTGAAATTTAAATATCCTGCTACTATCAATTTGCTAATACGTTCAATCAGGATTTCCTCCCTACTTTTCAAATTGACAGATGTCAGATGTCGAAAGTAAATCATTTCTTTTCTGAGTGATCCATGCTCCTGGTATAACATGACCATATGCAGATTCGTTTTGACATTTCCACGACGAGAATTTTTCTAGTTTCTTCAATGAAAACATATTATAATGTTTGTTTTGGAATCAATGTAGAGTAATAATCTGCTCAATCTTTTTCGTTCCTGGCTAGGAACGTTTCAACTTTTTTAGTATCATTCTCAAGTTAGTACGTATTTCTTACCTGTTTTGAGGAGTACCATGTGACTCAAACTGGTTTTTACATTTTTAGATAACTTGATAAAGGAAATAAACATTTCCGAAAAATCGACCAACAAAGAGTATTCTTTAACCCAGCCCAGTTATTTTGACTGCATCCTCAAGATAGTTTCATGGATTCATATATATATATATATATATATATATATATATATATTGTTATTATATGGTATATATGTCAAATAAAAAAGTAAAAATAAGGCACAATGATATTTAGAAACTGCATGAATACCTGCTATGATTGTTTTTATAAAAAAAATCTGTACGGTTTGCATCTTAAAACCTTTGGCAATATTCTAGTCGACGCAGGTAATCCAAGAGGGTGGCAGTAGAGTTTTCTATTCATCATTATGTTAGATTAGTTCATTCAATTGGCACAACCTATAAAAATATAGAATCCAAATTTAGAAATAAATATTCAGAATTCAACTAAACATTATATTTATATACAAGAAACATCCTGTACACAAAATTAGAACCAAAAGGAAACATGACAGGCAAATGTCAAATTATTTTCTTTTTACATGTGAAAATCATGAAATTTGAGAACAGATAAATGGTACATGTGAATTTTGAAGAAAACTTAGTAAATAGAAGTCAAATTTGAAAATAAAATATGTATAATAGGTAGGAAGTAGAGTAATGTGTTTAAAAATAAATTGCTAATGGTAAAAACCGATATAAGGTAACAAAAAGTGATCGTTACCAAGGGGAAAGAAACTTAAGTTGGGAGGGGAAAAATATTATTGAAATTGAAAGCAGCTTAGAGAATTTTATCATCGATTTGATGGGAAAAATACAAATAACTACAGAATATGAGAAACGTTAATACATGCAATCAGGTCAGAATCAAATTGGAACCAAAGATTATCAAGAAACTACTTGACGTCACCAGCAGTAAGGGGACTGAACTTTTGCAAGACATCCACAAGAACTATTCACATAACATTCCAGGATTTGTGCGATTGCGAAGCATAACTCAGAACAGGTACTTTATCGCAATAAATTGGGTTCATTGACTATAATACATAATTTTGAGTGGCAATTTTCTTCTTCTATTCACCACAAATCACATGAGCATAACCTATAGATATTTATCTTAGAATATATTCATATTTGCGCATAATCAAGTTTTTGGATGTTTACACTTTTGATTGGTTAGGAAATAACCAGAATAAGTTGGTTTTCAGAAATATTTCCAATATAAAACAAGTATCTAACTTTTTCTGGACTCATTATTCATTATTTGACTATATTACTATCGATAGATGGCGCTGCTGCAATCCTCCTGAGTTTGGGACAATCATGTCTCTATAGGCGTAACGACCGAGCTACATAAAGCTGAAACGATAAATAAAAAAAAAAAGAGGTAAGGTGTACAGATAAGGAGGGTAGATACATCGTAGCCGGATTTTTCTTTTGTTATGATTAGTATATGTCACAACATATTGAATAAGTTACTAACAAATAAAATATACAACAATAAAAATATATATATATATATATATATATATATATATACATATATTTATAGTGTAAAATTATTTTTTTTGCAAATTCAAATAAATTGTGGGAACCTCTATGTGCCTAATCTAACCTGACCTGCTCAGAGCCGTAAGAAAACACTGGCAATTGCCTTATGCAATAAACATTTAAATTTGTGAAATTTAGAACTGATTGTTTGACAAATGTAGGAAGATAGTCTGAGAATCCTTGATAACATTCGTTGTAGGTCACCGACGATACGTCTTCAAATTCTGCTTCTGCGTCAATTTCATAATAATGAAAACAAACGAACCTTGTTATATCCAATCTGGTAGATAAAGCAGAACTAGTAGAGGAAGTCAGTATACTTTACAGCACTCAACACACCAAAATTAAAAGAAAATCATTTGTAATAACACGAAGTTCTTATTTCCAACGAATTGTTAGCAAATTGTTCTTTATAAAATTTAAGTTTGCTGTAGCAAGGGAAATAGGGCAGCTAGGTCGTTACTTCATTCTTATTGGTCCTTGGCTAAGTAGGCAAAAGTATCAACAAATCGACCATTTAAATATTGGTCAAGAAAACCCAGCCATGTCCGAGGTAAGGCTGGTATCATCGTAAAAATGTGTTCTATCGTTTGCAGTAAAGTGTAGCAATGATGTAACACTAAGCTACACTAAAAATGAGTCCGTCAATGAAATTGATGGGTAACCTCTCACAAATAGTTCGTGGATACAGACAAGACAATAACTAAATTTTCTGCCGACGTTCGTTCTGTCTATTTATTTAGACTTCAAGGCTACAATGAGAGCAGCAGTCTAAGGCAGTTTCTTTTCAGAATAATAATTATGAATTATTGCAATGAAATTAAAATACGGAACAACGAAATGTGGACTATAAATAATAAACACGAACTAAAATATTAAATTATAAAATATAGAAAATAATACAAAGTGACCAAAAGTTACAATAGTTTTCGATTCCCTTGAAAGATGTTATGAAACATTGTGTTGATCATGTAGTGAATAACAATACTATGTCCCAATAGTTGCTCTTCAAATTAACGGCAAATTAAAACAAATGGACGGCGTTTGGGGCATCAGTTGAAATGCGTGTGAAAACTAATAACCATCCTTCGCGTCAAGAATGCCCACACTCGGCAGAGTGAATCCTACTGACTTTGCTTTTTAAAATAATATACTATTATAAATATCGTTGTTCCTCCATTGAAACTTCAAATTATCGTTTTATTTACTGCAACAGTTTATCTAGTACAGTAGAAAACACATTTATTACTTCCGGCAGGTTGCCTTGAATTTCGAACCCACTTTGATTAGATATATCTTAAAATCCAATTTGTTGAACTTTCATCTAGTTCACTGGGAAATAGTTGCCCAAATTTGCAATTAATGGATCACGAAATATTTTGGGTAGCTAAATCGGTCATCCGTTTTGGGTTTTTATCATATTGATGGTTGATTTGGAGGTGCTGGATATGGGAGGTAGACGACTGATGTTTCAGACAGAAAGAAGCCGAAATTCGGCTGGAATTCTGCAGGTAAGGACCGTCTCAGGGTTAAATTTTGGCTATCATATTCGGTGAGAATACTAGGAAAACAATTCGATAGAAGCTGCAGGGTGACATTGAGAGTTGGGTGTTTTGATTTTCATTTCTAGGAAAACCTTGTGTCTGATTAGGGGCATCGATACAGGTTACGCAGTGAATATATTGCAAAAAATAACACATTTAAAGCACACTATCATATGGAGAAAAACATGCTATTGAATTTGTACTGACTTTACTCTATTGGTTGTTATTTATGTATTGAAAGTGTGAAATGTAATACATTATTGCTTAAGAGTGATAGTTGACCATCCGAGAGCAATGCCACTTTCTGCTCGTAATGCAAAGGTAGGGTTGTGGCACCGGCAGTTGATTAGCACCCGGTAATTGACCATTTTTCCCTTAAGATACAGAAATAAGGATACTATATTGTTTTGTTGGTTGCCTATGTTTTTGAAAATTGAATGGGACTTAGGTCCAGTTGATATCACAATTAACCCAAATAAATTTCGCGATAAGTTGGTCACTGTGATGTTTACACAGTTTTCATCTTTCACTGGTAGATAACAGGTGATGTCGCAATAAGCATGGTAAGAAGACAATTTTTAGTGATCTTGAATCATCCGTTCTTGTTCATAGTTTTATTAAAAACATATTTGATGTACTAGATGCTATATGAATATAGTTAGGTATTTTCACTGTATGCATTATTGAAATGTGTGTTTTTACTATTTTAATTCATGTTGTCAACTACTAGAACAAAATATTTGTTCCAGTGCTCCAGTAATTGACCACTTCGGTTGACTACTGGTGTTTCGAAGGAATTAATGGTTGTACGTCTTTGTCTGTTTCATAGCTTTGCGTATGAATGAAATATTCATTTTTGTTACAAAAATATCGTTATCTTAAAGCGGATTTAGTAATTGACCATAGTTTTGTAGAGGTCAACTATTTGTTTTTTGTCATGGTCAACAACTGGTTCATATATTTTACTTTATATAATGTTCTTTTATTTTCAAATACAGGTTGTACCATTGTATTTCCCAGAAAAAAATAAATGAATTTAACAGGATATTTTTCGAATATACGAAGGTACGATTGCAACAGCAATGTTAGCAATAGTAGACAATCGAAGAGGCAGAATGGGGTATGGGGTACCGCATGCTACTTTAATAAATAATTTGAAAATTAAATAGAAAAAAGTCTTATGTGATTGATATTGATTGAATAAAGCCACTTTTTCAGTTTTATAAAAAAAAAGCATAGAAAATGTATTTTGAAGTCGAAGCAGTAGATTTCAAAAAATGTATATACGATGCTTTGCGAACTTTGGGAGATCAAGACGGAATATAACGAATCAAGAAAAGACGGGAATCGTTTAAAAAAACAGAAATGAAGGAATGGGGCGGCGATGAGTTAGCAGAAGAATTCATGATAATACCAAGAAGAAAACAATAAAGGAAAACACATTGATATAGAATTGGAAAATGAAACTATTAATGATAATGAAACTGTTCTAAGAGGAAACTGAGAGTAATACTGAAAAATTCAATATTGAGACTGAAGTAACGGAATATAAAAATTTCACGGAATCTTGCTTAGAAACTTCTTTTATTCGATTCTATCAAGTGGGCAACCACTGTGTAAAATTGTGGTCAAGTACTAGTTCTTGCTGGTCAATCACTGGTGATTTATGACTATTTTGACTCATATATTCTCTTAACTACATTTTACCTTTATTTTCAAGATTCTATATGATATTAAGAATCCCAAACCTTGGTTCTTCTTGTATATTTTTTTGGTTTTCATGAAAATTGATATTTCAGTATATATATGTAATTTTTTTGAAAGAAGCTCTCAATTGGTCAACCATTGGTGCACTCACCCTACATTATTTTCTACCATCGCTTAAAACCCAAACATTTTACACATTTAGAAAAGTATACTCAGTATCCTACTTTTTAGTCAAATAGAATTATTTTTAGTCTGAAAATTTATAGTACAGTCCCTATAGTGACAATATTTCCAAGCCGCTCAGTTATATTGAGGCTTCTTTCAGATATGGTGAATTATTTATTACTGCGATTGCCATATTAGAATGTTTGTATCTTCGATGGCCCCGGAAAATTTTTCTTTGCCGTTTCAATTGATCGTTAAAATTGTATAATGTCACATCAACCATCAAACAATAGAGAGCTAATACTCGGCCTGTATATTAATGGCAGTCTAGTAAACTATTTTGCTGGTTATTTAATTGGATATACCAATGGTATTAATTCCCATAAATTGATAAGAACACTTGCCCTCTTCATATTTAAAAAAGAATCAGGTTAGCGAATTTTCGTCTATGTGTCTCAAGACAATGTATCTTCTATGAAACGATAAATAGTTGATATAACTTTTTTGAGAGTTATTTGTTACAGCAAAAATTCATCTTTCAATCAGGAATGGTAGCTACTCAAATATATATTATTAATCATCAACATCTATTACATTCATTTTCATCAACTGATCACGTCTATTATAGGCACCCGCGTTGCCAATAATCAAAACAACCTATGATACAAAAACATCTATTGAATTAGAGAACTTCCTATAATCAATGCGGAGAATTGACCTTCGTTAATGAGTTTCAGGGACTTCGACAAATATCTGCATATTTTGCTTTATGAAGCAGTTTTTGGCTTCTTAGGTTTGATTCAGGTTACTTGCCTTTACATAACCCAGAGTTATGATTATTCCATTGTCTTGGCTTTCTCAGGGAAAAATGTAACGTGTAGCAAGTACGTTTTTCGATTTTTCTGGCAATAAATTCAAAGTTGATTCATTCTAAATTACATGTTATTTAACCCTAGAATATTATATTTGTTGCCAATAATTTAAGTGTTTCTAAACCGCGTAGTACCGACCTTCTGCATTATTTTCCGTTCAAAAACGAATTGAAAGTATAACAGTATTCAGTAGTGGAAGAACAAGTGAAATATAAATAAATGTTAGAGATAATTGAATTATGTGATCAACGATGTGCCCTTGACCCCCCATGCTATTTGGAATTTTAAGTTGATGTGCCCCCCATCAATCGCCATCTATCGAGCACAATCACAATGTCCTTAACTTCAATAAATAAACAAGCTTTTATAGAAAACCAGGCTAAAAAAATTGAAAATAAGAAAAAAAATTATTTCATTTAAAAAAAGCGTGGGGTGCATGGTATCGCCTCGACCAACAATTACCTGTGATCTGAGACATTTCTTACTTTACTGCCCTAGGTGTGTAATGTACTATATAATTATTGATACCATGCACCCCACGCTTTTTTTTAAATAAAATAAATTTTTTCTTGTTTTTTATTTTTTTAGTCTGGTTTTCTATAAAAGCGTGTTTTTTTGTTTTTTTGAACTATTATTTATTTTCAACTTTTTAGCTCAGTTTTCTATTAACGCGTGTTTTTAGTTTTCAAACTATTATCATTTATACATTTTTTCAACTATTATTCTCCACTATTGAATAGAATCGGACCATAATCACAAAACTCGCGGCCATTTTGGAGCCGCCATCTTGAATCCTGCAATTTTGACAAAATAATCATAATCTCCGACCCCAAAAACCCCCACGTACCAATATTGAATAGAATCAGACCATAATCACAAAACTCCGTCCCCATTTTAAGGCCGCAATCCTGAAATTTTCCAATTTTGACAAAAGAATCATAATCTCCGACCACGAAAACCCTCAGTTACCAATTTTGAAGCGAATCAGACCATAATCACAAAATTTGTCCACCATTTTGGTGCCGCCATCTTGAAATTTCCAATTTTGACAAAACAATCATAATCTCCAACCACGAAAACCCTCAGTTACCAATTTTGAAGCGAATCGGACCATAATCACAAAATTCGTACGCCATATTGGAGCCGCCATTATGTTTTTTTTCACACAAAAATTTCTTAAAGCATTGTCACCGGAATAATGTACACCAGCCAAATTTCAAATCATTCGGACGTCTGGAAGTGGGTCAAAATTGCTCCCAAAGGAGTCGGTTACAAACAAACAAACATACAAGTGAAGCTAATATAAAGCGTGTAAAAAGCAGTATTGGTGATATCATTCAAAACAGTTTTTGTCCCATTGTTCTAATGAAGAACCGTTCAAATGTTATCAGGGGGTGGACTATAAAAAGCCTCACTATATATATCCATTAGACGTCCATAATTGGAAATGATGTGGGAATGTTCAGAAATGTACTTATTTTGAATGAACATATCTGGATATTTTTTAGGTATTTGAAATTGACTTGTACTTACAACTGCTATAGGTATAGTCCATCCAATATCAATTGCAGAAGCTGTTTCTATAGGGAGCAAATGAAAACTCACTTCGCCAACACGAGCGTATATGCGAAGGAACGGAACGAAAAATAATCTGTACTACTCGTAAACATTTTCCGTCGGCAAACGGTAGATCAAAAGAGCCGATAGTCAACGTGGACTCGAGTGGCGGCTGTCTGTTGTACACCCGATTCGTCTGGGCCAATCGAATCGGACATCGATGCTGGCAGGTGTGTCTCTACGATGGGAGGTCATAAATCACGCGTTATATTTGTGTTTTAATAGCTCTGAAAGTTTAAAAACCAGTAGCGTCTATGGTCTTGGTGTGTGCCGATCGAAATACGTTTTAGGATATAATAATAACCTACATCAAACAATGAAATAAATTATTTTTCTTTCTTAATGTATTTGTATAAATAAAAGCTTGTCTTTAATTTTTTTTCATTTTTCATTATTTATGAAGTATTTTCAAAATCTTAAAATATCTAAATAAAATTAGTTATCTCCGTCATTGCTGCTCACACGATTTCGCCGCAAGACTTTTTTATGCTTCTGCAATTGATATTGGGAAAACTATTACATATTTGTATACCCATTACAAATCCTTTGTCGGAACCCTCTTTGAGGACGCCCAATAGTGTATTCATTTTGGACGAATATATCTGGGATATTACTGGCATATAAAATAGTGGTTTGGATTTCTTTCATTACACAATGCTGTGTGCCAATTTAACGAGAGTTTTCTGACGCTCTTGTGAATATGATACTCAATAAAAACTATTCATTCTGTCAGCGTCAAGAGATTCTTCATGGGTTAAAACGAAGTGGTAGCGATCTTTTGAAGAATGTACTCGTAAATAGGTAACATTACAACATAACAGCACAAAATGATTTGTGAAACAAAAAATTAAACACAGTAGGCTAGGCTGAGCTGAGTGTCAGAGCGAGCTAGTCTGAAATATTCGTTAGAGATTTAATTACTGATATGACGTCTTTTATATCGTAAATATTTGTAGAATGAACACAGTATAGTTGATAATAATTTTCCCAACAATTTTGATAGCGCAATGGTTATATAATGGGTTTTGAAACTTCCCAAGCAGAAAAAGAAATGTTTCGGTATTTTACTATTTTCAAATTTCAATAATCATCATGTTGCTCATTATAATGTTCGAATTAAAACTAGAAATCATCTCGTTGAAAAAAATTCAAGAATGCTCACTCACAGAGGGGTCAAAATCGTATAATCAATAATGATACCAAATAAAAATGTTGTTTTGTTTACCTGCTGAAAAGGGATTCATATTTTTGAATGAATGAGTGTTTGTCAATACGAATAAGAAGGCATTCATCGTATTATTTTATTCGGATTTATGTTCAGGATATGAAAAAACAACAGGTTTTCTCTACCTTACACTTTACCGTAAACTGTTTTGGTATTGCCTAAATCCAACAAAAAGTTAAAAAGGCGCATTTTGAAAATACACCGTATATTCAAATGTCTTTTTAAGATTTAGAATCTTATCTTCTTCCACACACGTGTCGGGAATTCGAATAATGAAAGGTCAGGAGAGGTAAGGTTCAGCTAATCAAGGCCAGTCTAATTTTGTTCGAGCAGAATAGCTAATAGCAAATAGTTGGATTGAGGATGTCGATGTCGGTAGGACTTGTATAAAGACATTTTCTACTGTTTGTTCCATGTCATTTAGGTATGTTTTTCCCAGGAGTGTTAGCCAATATTTTATCATTATATCATATCTGCAAATGTCTTCTGGATTGAGCATAGATTACCAGGAAACGTGAGTGGCAATTCTATATCAGATAAATCTATACTTTGCTGCCCCGTTATTTTACCTGTTTTCGTATACATTTTTTTATTTACTTTATCATGTTGAATAATACATTTTCTGGCATTTGGAGGCAAGCAGTAGTGCTACTCCTGTCAAAGGTGAACCCACCATAGTACGTACTTACCCGTGGAATGTAACACTTAACAAATTCGATTTTCCTTGTAATGTTAGTTTTTAGTGCCTGGGTGCAGAATATATAAAGACAGAATAGGCAAAAATATGAAATAAAAATTATGTGTTATGCCGTTTTTTCAATGAACAGATTCATAGATAAAAATTATTCAAATATTCGGAGGGTATTCGAGTTTTGGAAAATACTTATTCAATATGTACCTACCCCTAATGCAATATTTCACTTTTCTATTATCGATTCCCTTTGAGATTTAACCTATTTTGTTATAGGGGTGTTTTTACCGGTTGTGGTGCGAAATTCAAACATATAACAAATTACGTTCAAGAAAATAAATAAAATAAAATGACGGTTTTTTCGTTAAATTAATAGTATCTTGAATACATTCGCTTGTTCAGAAAGTAGTTTCAAACCCTTGGGATCTGAATTTTAAAAAATCTTTCTTCCATACGTACCTACTTCTGGATTGTACTACATGCAAAATTTTATTCTCTTTTTACTGATACTATTCGCGATATAACCTATTTCATAATAAGATTCAGATTTTGATGAGTTTCCACACAGCGGCTTCGGGAAAAGAAAAATATTATAATATTTGTACATTCAAAGATATATATATATATATATATATATATATATATATATAAATATTAACAACTATGGAATTTTTTATCAAAGAAAAAATCGCAATTTAATTTTAATCTAGTATCATAGTAATATATAAGTTGAACTTTATTGACCGAGTTTCATTCTGAGGCACCCCTTTCTCGATCATCTAGGAATGCCGGACACCGTTTCCCTGGTCGCTGCAATCTGAACAACTTCTCACCATGACTCCTTCCTTTTTGCACCTATAACAAAATTTGCCCAACTTACCCGCACAACCAGCTGCTCTATGACCAGGCTTATTATATCTAAAACAAATAATTACCTTCCCCGAACCCTTGAAGCTAGAGGTCGAAGCCTGACAACTATCAATAGACTATTTTCAACCTCTACATAGGCCAGATCAGGTTCCAAAGCAGAACTTTTTCTTCATGGTGCTGAAAAATTCTCCACCGCTTCCTTGCAGGTTTCCAAACGCTTGCCAAGTTCACGAAGTAGACTTATTGAAGTGACTCCCACCAACGCTAGCTAAGTTTGGTAAAATGGTGCAATATTCTGGATCATAATTTTAATTTTGGCTTCCTCAGAAACTGGACAAGTGAGCCTATTGAAATAACCACTCATGATATGCCCATTGACTCATCACCTCCTTGCGTACGCTTACGAATTTCTTCGAAGAGCTTTCCGTTATAATTAGAAGACAGATATTCTTCACGTAGCAAGACAACAAATTCATTCCATGAACTCACCTCTTTCCTATAGGCTACATAAAATAGATAAGCTCTTCCAGAAAATAAATCTATACCGGATTGAATTGAAGGTAGCACGTAATGTATCTAAGGGAACCTTGCTTAAGTTCCCTTAGATACATTACGTGCTACCCTCAATTCTTCGACCCTCTCTAGAAATGCATTCGAAGAAAGTCCCTTTTGGTCCCCTGAAAATTTAAGATCCCATTTATTCGGTAGAATATGTTTCATATTAGATGGTGGCGAATGAGTCGGAGAAATACTGGATGATCTCCGCTGAGAGGGAATATTTCGTGCAAAAAAAACTGCGGTTTAATGGCTACACATCACAAAAAAAAACTATCTGGAAGAAAATGCAATTGTTTACCATTTTTCCCCAATTCAGGGTTTATTCGCAATATCTATCACGACCGCATATGCTTGACCCAGGAAAGATATTACAAAAAAAGTTTCATATTTTATGCTTTTATTTTCCATTTTGGGATTTTTTCCAATTTTCCAATAAGAATATTTTTTTTGTATTCTATATTCTAGTATTCCATTATCCCATTATCATTATAGTATTCCATTATTGCTAGGGCGTTTATTGTTTGATGATTTCCAAAATATATCTTTTTAAAAATCGCTTTCTGGAAATGTCAAGGAACAATCCGAATCCATGAAATGGTGTAATAGTGGAACATGTTTGATCAGTCTGAACGTTACTGAAGTTTTTTCCGAATGAAAAATTAGTTTATTAAAACATGATGAATTGTATATGGTTGGGTAGACAAGTTATTTTGAGGAAAATATTTCATCAGGCGTCATGGTTGGAAACGATTCACAAATAAACTGACAATACAAAATCACCAGACCACATTATTTAGATAAAAAATATTATCGCAATAAATGGAGTATTTATCAGGATGAAAGTTCAAACATATATTTGTGTTGGAGATAAAGATTTAAAAAAATCTTCAAGTATATGGATCTAGCCAGTAGTTCACAGATATCAGCGTGGGACCATGCAAATTCATTGAATTTTATATGTAAAAGTTATTGTTGTCGCTCTCTATTTGACATACTTAGTTGTTTCTTAGTTGCAATTTTCCAGGAGAGGAATGGGTTAAAATTCTCGTCTCAAATCAAATATGATCGATAATAATAAAATTGATTTTTTTCAAATTGTCATATACATTTCCGTAGATACAGAATATTTGAAAAAAATGAAATGAAATGGGCGTCATATCCTTCTTTCATGTAAATATTTGAATTTCAACTCCAGATAGCAAGAAAAGATTATCTAACCTTTTTTACTTCCTTAAAACGTTCGAAATATCAATAGTTTCGTTTATATTTGTGAGTTGTTTTGTATAATTTCGGAAGAAAGCAGTAATTAAACAATCCCATGAATACATTTATAAATGTATTCCATTGTTAATTATTGTCTGTCTAGCAGATTGTATGAACATGTATCCAGTTTTGTTCTTTTAGGGTATTTAAAAACGATGTCCTGTTTTCTCCAGAAAAAATAACTTTTTCTTTCAGATAATTTTTTGTGCCTCTATTTGGACTTCAACCAAGAGTAAAAATAATGTGAAAATCTGATGGCACGGCCAGTCGGAAAGGTAGATTTTACAATTTATTTTTTTAATCTGAAATTATCACCAATCAAATTGACATCATGGGACACATTTTTCATTGGAAAATAGCAAAATAACTTCTATTTTTCTACGATCAGTTTTTAGTTTTATGTTTCAAATACCCCAAAGCTACCTATTATTTCTGTTATATAATACGTATAAAAGATAAAAGTTTGATCCAACTATATAATTCCATAAAGTTGAAAATTCAGATCTACAACACTTCTGACAATACAAAAGTTCACTCATCTATGACACACATTAATGGTAGACACTACTTACTTGGAATTTGATCTTTATAATGATTTATTTCTGAATATAAGTGAGTTTATACAGAAAGTAAAATAAAATAAGAAATAAAATAAAGTAAAATAAGAAGTTATAATTTTCAGAGTGTTTATAGAGCTGAGTAAATCAATGTAAGAAGTAAGAAAGCTGTCAATCAAAATTTGGGATTTTATGTTGTTACCTCAAACTTCAATGATGAATACTCGAAAATTTGGTCCCCGTTATTGTTTATTGAGTGAAATATAAGCCATTGTTGACAACACTACCAATATTATAAAATCTAGTCATTCAAAGACAAAAAAAGAAATAAAAAAAAATGCCAGTGAACACACCGTTTTCCGGTTATGAAAACAAAACGACTGCTATTTATATCATGTCATGTATCATCCTATCTCGTTAATTTGTCTAAATTATTCAATATGTACATATGCCTAACAACTTGTCAAGTAAATAAAATAAAAGATAAAATTAACCATCTTTTATTTTACTTCTTATTTTATATTACTTCTTATATTATTTTATTTCTGTATAAACCTGTTATGGATGTTGTGTTGTTTCAACTTTTTAAATTACTTTATTTTATTTCTTATTTTATTTTACTTGCTGTATAAACTCACTTTAATAACTAACAATTATGAATAGAGTTCAACTTTGAATTCGAGAAATGTCAGAATCCGATGACACGTTCAATCGAAAACTGACAAATGTCGTTCAGATCTGACAGACGGCTGGCTGTTCTATGATATTCAATTATAGAAAGAGGAAGACTGATCAAGATTATGAAGAATATTATATTTACTGGATTTATAATTCGATTCCGAATTATAGGTATGTACTTTCAAATCCTGACTGTCTCATGTCAAATGATTCTACCAAAAACAGTAAGTTCATTTTATTTCCATTATCTTTCTATATTTCTATTTATATCACCTTAAATTAGACTGACAATAGTATGATTTCAGTTTTTTCAAAGACATACTCTACCGCAGCACACTAAAATTCATGTTTCACGGAGAGTTCAGTTTTTTTTCTGACATTCTTCCATAGTTGGAAATATTGAGTAAAGAATTATAAATATTTCTTCGTCTGGAAGGAAGTCAAATACATGGGCATTATAATAGACCAAAGATTAACATGAAATTAAATTTCCTACAAGATTGTTATTCTCATTTTTTTCATAAATGCGGACATTTATGAAGTAACGTCAAAAAAATAAGTATTTTCCACAAAAATCAGATTTAGTGACCCGTACAATCTTACAGGTGCAGATCACAGCTAAGTCGCAATAGGCACTTTTGAAGAGCATGTTATCCAGAGTAATTCGCGCTTTGGTACGATATGATAGCATGAAATGCCGCCGAGTCATGGATATTTGAAAGAAAAAAGTTTACCTGTATTTTAAATGGAAAATCTTTTCGCGCTCGATGAAAGTACTTAATGTTAATATTAAGGGCTCAAATTTTCAGGGATTTTTTTTTGGACACTTTCAGCAAAATTTTTGGTTGAGAGCGAAAAAAAAATAGTCGTGAAAAACCCATATATATATATATATATATATATATATATATATATATATATATATATATAACTATGAATTTGAAATAAACTTTGTAGAAAGGATATTCCTTGAGGTTGCAGTCAAAATAATGGCCTATGAGAAAAAGTAAAACTCTTTCTTATTTAGTCAAGCTTTCGAAAATGTTTATTTTCATTATCAAGACAAGCTGTGGAGAAAAAAGAAAACACAATTGTGAAATACGATTTAAACAAATCTATAGAACTTACTAAGGTGAGGTTAAGTGAAGACAGCGAACTAATCACCATTTCGTGATTGAGGACTTTTCAAAATCATATCACTATGACCCACTACTAGTAATATATATAAAAATTAAACAATAGCACTCGCACATATTGTTTTAGATACTTAATTTAAACACTTTAAAATTTGAAACGGCACAATAATTACCACATGGTTGAAGCGTGACTGAAAAAGGAAAATGGTGGCTGACAAGTAATACATGACATGAAGTGTCAAGTGTCAAATGTCATCTGTCCAAACATGAAACAGTCAAGGGAGAACCATGTGCTTTGTCCACAAAACAGAAGGAATAGTACCAATCTATATGACAAAAAATTGTTAAATGAGAGAAAAAATCAAAAAATACTAAGCAATTTTCAAATTCAATTGGAATCAAGTTTCAACGTATTGTAAATGACACTAAGGTTGGAAATATCAGATCGTTTATTCATGCTGTTTGGTTCATTTTTTATGAAAACCATTTCTAAGAAATTCCTTTTATGGAAGTTATTCTCTACTGCTAAAATGGAAGGGTTGTTAAAATTACTAAAATGATTAGAATTTATATTGTGTTCACCTAATGCACAACTGTTTTTTTTATTTTGCAATCACTCTTATGAGATGCTATGCAACCTGTTAAATTCCTACCGGTCTGCCCGATATATATTTTATCACAATTTAGGCAAGGAATACTATATATGACATTTGATTTCTCATATATCGTTAAAGGGGCTTTAGTTCTAGTGTAAAGGCTTGCAATAGTTTTAATGTTTTTGTTTGCAATGCGTAGTTTATCCAGTTTAAACACATTTGTCAGTTGTAAATAAAAGGTTCTATTAGTTGAGGTTGTGGACTTGAATTTATTCTTGAGGATTTACTGTTACAAGGTCTAAATTTATAATTGTATTTCCAGATTCAATAGTAGTAACACTGGGTTGACGATCAGTACTGAATAGTAATTTATTAATAAATTTGATTGGATATGAGTTTTCTTTTAGTATTGTTTTAGTTCATTTAAACATTCCTTTTGAAAAGTAGGATGTGATAAACACACTACTCTGTTTTCATACCTTTCACCAAGTTTGTTTTCATGTTTGGAGCATGATAGGAATGGAAACTTATGAATCTATTAGAACATATTGGTTTCCTATACCATTTTGTGCGAAGAATATTGTCCAACCCTCTACATACTCTCATATCTAAATAAGGAATGCTTCGGTTGACTTCTACCTCAGAGGTAAATTGTAGAATTGATATCGTAGCTGTTGAAGTAGAATAAAGCTTTATCTACTTTGTCATAAGGTACAGAGAGGATCAAATCATCCACATATCTTTTAACAAAGGAACGTTGAAAGGAATGAGGGTTAAAACATCTTTCACTAGATCATCTAACACATAGTTAACTAATATTGGGGAAATAGTAGACCCCATGGGAGTACCAAAAATTTGTTTATAATAAGTGTAATTAAAATTTATAAAATTAGACTCAAAAATGAATTCAAGTATGTCAATGAATGCATGAATTCATTTTTGAGTCTAATTAAATTTAATGACACTATATAAACAAATTTTAATCCCATATCAATATTATTAACTATTGTATGATGATCTAGTGAAGATGTTTAAACCTCATTCCTTCAACGTTCCTTTGTTAATAGATATGTGGATGATTGATCTCTGACTTGACAAGTATATAACTTTATTCTACTCAGCTACGATATCAGTACATCTGAGAAGTCAACCAGCTTCTTAGATATGAGTATAGAAGAGGTTGACATTCTTGCCAAATATGAAAAAGCCATTGTTCTAATAATTCATAAGTTTCCATTCTATCATCTCCAACTGTAACAACTTGTAGATGAAACAGAGTGTTTATCATCTACTTCAAAGAATGTTTAAATGAACTAAAATACTAAAAACCTATCAATCAAAATAATAATTACTATTCGGCTGATCGTCAGCAATGTTACTACTTGTCTGGAAACATATAAATTGAGACCTTGTAGTAAATCCTCGAAAAATTCAGTCACAACTCAACTAATAGAACCTTTGATTTACAAAACTACCATGGAAGAACAACCTCAAAACGACATATTAAACTGGATAACTACGCATTGCAACAAACATAAACTTTGCAGCCTTACCAGAACAAAGCCTTTAACGATATGAAATCAAAGTCATTATATTCGCTGCTAAAATGTGATAAAAAATATGGCGAAACCGAGAATTTAAGGCGATCTTCATAAGTGATTGCAAAATAAAACAGTTGTGCTTGAACATATAATTCTAATCAAGTATTTAACAACCCTTCCATTTAGCGATGAGTAACTTCCATAAGAATTTCAGAAATGGTTTTCATAAAATGACAACACATGAATAAACGTCTGATTTAGCTTAGTTCATTTCAATACTGTTGAACTGATTCATTGAAGAGACTTTTTTGATTTCTCTCATTTAAAATTTTTGTCATATGATGGTACTATTCTTCTGTTTGTGGACAAGCACATGGTTCTCCTTGACTGTTTCATGTTTGAACGATGACATTGACCGACACTCTGTATGATACCTGTCGCACCATTCCTTTTCAGCTTCAACATGTAATGTGCCGTTTCAATAAAGTGTTTAAATTAAGTATCTAAAACAATATGTGCGAGTGCTTGTTACATATATTACTAGTAGTGGGTCATAGTGATATGATTTGAAAGTTCAATCAGAAATGCTGTATAACCTCACCTGTAAGTTCATAGATTTGTTTAAATCGTATTTCTAATTGTTTTCTTTCTCACGCTGCTTGATAATGAAAATAAACATTTTCGAGCTTACTAAATGAAAGAGTTTTACTTTCATAGGACCATATTTGACTACTCATTCTTCTACAAAGTTTATTTCAAATTCATAGTTATTTTCAACTAGTCAGTCACGAGACTACCCTTCTTCTATATATATATATATATATATATACAGAGTGGCCCATTTGAAAGCGAGCCACCTCTCTAAAACTGTTATTTATTATCCGATTCAGAAGATTTTTTTCTCAGTAGATAGTGCATCAATAGTTCTAGTTGAATGCCATAAATTCGAAATAAAAATAAAAATTTCACGGCCTACTTCGAATTTTTTTCAAGGTCAAAAATCCAAAAAACATACTACCGATTTTTTTTAATAAAATTTGACGACGCCACTGGGTTTGTGATGCTTTCAAATAGGTGTGCCCAAAATTCCACGATAATTTTTTTTTAACAGAAATATAGCATAAGTAAAATATTCATATTAATATCGAAATAATTCAAATAGTTGTCATATAAATCACAATTTAGTAAATAATATGGTTTAAAATACTCCTTCAGAACATAACAACTCTATGTGGGATATGTTATGTCTCTTAGAACACTGCAGTTTGTTGTCAAAGAATAGAAATGCACATCTTTACATCCAATAATATAATTACCAATATTAATAACATAAATGAACTACTACAAAAGAATGTATTGACATGACAGTGCCTACACATTAAATTTCGGACTGTTCAACCAAATCTCCATTCAATTCGATACATTTATCGTATCGTTTTATAATGTTAACCATAACATTCGATAATTGGTTTGGGGTGATATCTCTGCAAGGCTGTCCTATTCTTTCACGCAGTTTCTCTTTGCTCGTTGGGCGAGTTTTGTAAACTTTTTCTTTAACAAAGCCCCATAAAAAAATCTGATGAAGTCATGTCCGGGGATCTGGGGGGAAAATTTTCTTCCAACCAATCTCTCACAATCCTGCTATTGTGGATGGAACAGCCATCTAATTGAAATAGAAGATGAGCCTCTTCTGCTAGTTGAAGTTCATCCATAGCGTTAAAAAATTTGTTTTCATTTAATTAAAAAAAAAATTACATTCAAATTTCTTTAAAAAAAAGGTGCCAATTATTTTGGTATGTAATATTCCACATCAAACATTTATTTTTTGTGAGTACTGTCTTCTGCAAATTATTATCCAATGTGGATTTTCTTCCGTCCAGTATCTTGTATTTTGAGAATTAACTGTTCCATTGGTTGTGAATGTTGCCTCATCACTAAACAACGTTTTTTTTTAGAAAATTCCTGTTATTTAGATATTCTCCTTGAGCCCATAAACAATACTCCATCCTCTTTTCATTATCGCCTTCTTCTAAGGTGTGAAGAAACTTTGGTTTGAAGGGCTTCATCTTATTATATTTCCTAAGATTTCTCCCTATTGTTTCACGCGGTAAGTTAATGTCCAAACTTGCAGTTCTCACACTTGTTTTCGGATTATTATTAAAATAATTTCGAATTCGTTCAGAATTATTTCGTCTCTGTCTTTGTACAATATTACTATTCTTCAGAATATGTTTACAAACAGCTCCATACTGATTGAACATTTGGTTTATTCGGCCAACTGTAGCTCTGCTAATATTTCGACGCTCTGGATGCATGTTATTGAAAATTCTACATACTTCCCTTTCGGATCTGTCGTTTTTACCACGGAGTCTTACCATTTCAATTTTCTCCTGCAAAGTCAAATTATCAGCCATACTTCTTTATTAGTGTAGGTACTTGAGGAGTTATAAACTTCACTATTAACACTGACAAATTTGTGTCTTTTCGTCTATTGTTCTGATGTCTTCTCTAAAGCAACTAAAGTTACAAAGCCTCCTAATAAAAATGATATTTTGAAATGTGGTATCTCAAGCATGTTTGAATGAAACCAATATTGATATTTGGAGTAACTGTCAACCACCAAAGAGGAACTGCGTGAAAGAATAAGATACACAGATACACAGATATTACCCCAAATCAATGATCGAATGTTGATCGAATCTTATGGTTAGTTAGCATTAGAAAATGGTAGAATAAATGTATCGAATTAAATCGGGATTTGGTTGAAAAATACAAAAATTAATGTGTGGGCACTCTCATTTCAATCCATTCTTTTGTTGTAGTTCATTTATGTTATCAATATTGGTTATTATTGATTATTGAATATTGATTACTAGTTGTTGTAAAGATGTACATTTAATTTCTTTGGCAAAAAACTGCAGTGTTCTGATGGACATAACTATCTCCTATACCTACTATGGAGTTACGTTTGGAAGAAACATAATTTGACGCCATTTTAAATAACTGCTGTTTACAAACTCGACTGCTAACGACCTGAAAGAGCGTTTTGAACGATATTTTCAACAAGATTGTGATTTATATGACGACTATTCGAAATATTTTGATAAAGTGATATGAATTTTACTTATTCCATATTTCTGTTGAAAAAAATAATTTCATCGTGAAATTCTGGTCACACCCATTTGGAAGCATCACAAATCGAGTGGCGTCGTGAAATTTCATTTACAAAAATCGCTAGTATGTTTTTTGGATTTTTGACCTTGAAAAAAATTCGAAGTAGGCCGTGAAATTTTTATTTTTATTTCTAATTTATGGCATTCAACTAGAACTATTGATGCTCTATCTACTGAAAAAAAAAACTTCTGAATCGGATAATAAATAACAGTTTTAGAGAGGTGGCCCGCTTTCAAATGGGTCACTCTGTATATATAAACATTCACAAATTTGTTGATAATGGCAGTTGAAATGCCTGTGCGAAAACCGAAAGCCTTATTATAAAATTAGGTGACCTGGTAGAATTCGTTGAGATTATAACAAGCTTTTACCGTAAGAAACTTTTTGACCAATTTTCCAAACTTTTGCTCATTTTCGATTTTTTTAGGTGCAAGGGCAGATGATTGAATAACTTCTTGCTGTCGTAGATAATAGAGTCCTTAGTTAGAGTTGATGTGGGAATAGGCAGTTTAATGTTAAGGGAAGAGTTGCGGATGGTATGTGTCGACGGCACATATCTGAATTCTTTATATTTTTTTGGACTAAGCATACGGTTTCCAAAATGAAAATGCAAGCCAGAGGCAATATTCCATGGAGCAAAAATAATGGTCTACATGAGTTCCTCGAATTGGCTTTGCACATATATCTCAGAGCTTCCTTTTGGAGCATAAAAACATGTTCGAATAAATAGTTCGCACACATTCCCCAGAAGCAAATACTAACGCAGATGAGATTCGATCAGTGAGAAGTGAACATTCCTTGCCGCAGTGAATCCTAATTCATTGGATGTAACAGATAGGTAAAATTAATATATTCCCTTCAAATATTCAATCCTAAGAACTCATTCATAGCTATGATACTGAGACAATCATTGTATGATAAACTTCGCAAGGAGTCTCAGAATCCTGGGCCTTAAATAGATGATGGGTAATGTTCAAAATATCTTATAGGTCAAGTTACGGAGAGGTGAACATTGATACAATCTCTAATGCCCCGTTAGAAATCCCGTCATTGACATCTCTTGCTGAGACTGACTAATAGTATTGTATTGCATAAATAATACAACGAATGAGATGCCGATTGTTTTTGGTGTTCGGGAATTGGAATTAACAGCAGTTTGCAGATGTCATTTGTCGCGTAACTATTCTTCACGTTTTTTACTCAGGAAGTCTTCTGCTCCATTCGTCTAACCTGTATATTCGAAACTATGAAAAAGATACACAAAGCACACTCGATATCCTTGTTCATTTCAAACAAAGAGAGTTATCTTTTTGTAAACATATTCAGTCCTCAAAAATATATTAGCTATTTGTTACGGTTGATTAAATTAGCGCAAGATTATCAAATATCCCCAATAAATATTTTTTCAACATCGTATGCTTATTTTCGCAATCGAAAATTATGAAGATATACTGAACCATATTTTCAATGTGACTCATAAATACACTTTTATTACTTTATTCAAAACAGAACACAGTTCGATTATCTATTTTTTGTATGAATAATTCCGGGATAGGCTGTTGGACATATTCTAGTGAATATATGTAAGAAAATGAATTGAATATAACCATGAGACATGATTGCATACGATTGTAGCCAGTTACGAATTCAATAGAACCTATTAATTTCATCTGTGGTTGAAGGTGAATTCAATTGTGGTTTTGCTTATGAGTTACAACAATTATACACTTAGAATCCCAATAACCATACTCAGCTGTATTTTCTCTACTTTTAATCGATTTCTGAAAATACATCTTATAGGTTGACTCACATATAATGGAAATGCTGTTTTCGATCACTGGATGCTGACTTTTCCAGTGAGGTAAGCGGTATATAAAGAGATTGATGTTTCGGTACAGAGGATGTCCCAAATTTCTGCCAGAAAATTATGGTAAGCAGAGAAGTAAACTTACTTCAAGAAATATAAATTGACTTGTTACTGACAGTTTTTCGTTTACTTTGAGGTCCTTACAACTTCAAAATTACAATTGAGGTTATTTCAACCATGATCAGGATCTCATTCAAAATCCACCATGTGGGGGCAGAGATTACGATTATTTGTCAAAACTCATAAATTCAAGATGGCGACGAGTTTTGTGGTTATAGCCCAATTCCGTTAAAAATTGGTTTGAGGGGGTTTTTGGGGTAGGAGATCATGTATTTTTGTCAAAATCTCCGAATTCAAGATGGCGGCTCCAAGATGGCGACGAGTTTTGTGATTATAGCCCGATTTTATTCAAAATTCGGTGTCGGACATCATGATGTTTTTGTCAAAATTCATTCATTCAAAATGACGGCTCCAAGATGGCGACGTGTTTTGTTATTATGGCCCAATTCCATTTGAAATTGGTCTGTGGGTTTTTTGGGGTCGGAGATTATCAATTTTGGTCTGAATTCAATAAGATGTCGGATTTGATGAATAACTAATTGAATTTAATTATAAACAAAAATAAGACAAGATTTTTTATGCAAATGCACTAAAAAGAAAATAATTATTTCTTTAATTGTTTGATCTAGGTTATTCTGTGAGGATAACTATTTTATATTGGTGGCAAGCTTTTGAATCTGCTACTCCATTTCAATGCATTTTTATAAATGCTTGTCTCAGTTTTTTTTTTGTTACTTTTTCCCAGTGAAGAACGATTTGCTTCCATTTCATCCAATTCTGGAAGAGTGTTGAAGGAATCCAAACTAATGAGGTGAACTCCGATAGAGATCTGATGAGGCGATAGAAAATTTTCTTCATTTGAGAGGGAGTTCATTACACATTCTCATAAGGAAACAATTTTTTTATACGTGGACCGATTCAGGTTTAAAAAAAAACTCTGCGAGTTTTATACTGAATTCACATTATCATTCCTGGAATATTATAACTCACATTTCTTTATATAATGGGTCAGTATATTTCATCAGCTTGTTTCTGCGCCTTTTTTTCAAAATAGTCGAAATATGTTAATTTTCTATGATAAAACTCAAACTTGGCCGATTTGATTGGAATAATCCATGATATTTTTAGTAAAAAATTCGGGACTTGAACCAATTAGAACAGTGCCTTTCGTTTTAGATAGAAGACTTCATCACTGATTTCTTAACATAATGCTGTGTATTCATATTCCCAATAAAGAATTGAATGCACCAACTCAAACCAACCTTTAGAAAAACTGGCTTAACTTTTTTATTTCTCAACGAGGCACATGCTAGAAAGGTCAATACTGTCGAAATTATATAGGTTATCCCATAAGGCTTCAACAGAAATACTAATCATTTCACATAATTATAATATACATGAAGCAAATTTGAAATATAAATTAAGTAGGGGGGAGAGACAACTAAGAGATTTCTAATTTTGATCACATATTCACCCAAAATACGCAGTTGAATATTTCAAAACGTTTTCATAGTTTTTGTCTTCAAGATGTAACTGGCAAAATTCCAACTCTTTAATAGGCGCATTTGCAATATTTTTCAAATAAATATAAATCAACGACATTGTTCCTCGCCAAATCTTGGCTTGGGTTTCCAAGTGTGATTGAACACAATATTTTGTGGAACCAAATATTTAATTGAAGTTGCGTATAGATATGAGTGGAGTTTTGAAGAAGACAAAATAACATTATTTTTTCATTGGTAATAATTTCGGCGGTTATAGAATACAATCATGAAAATTCCCAACGGTTCGTTGTTGTTGTTTTTTGCCAATCAAACTCTCATTTGATATATTGAATCTGCTTCAATGATAAACACTTCAATTGTGAAAAATACAATTTTTATCAAAATAAAACTGTTTACTCTCCATGTATGGGTGTTATGTCGATATATATATATATATATATTCTGTGTTAATTGTTAATAAAAAGGCGCCACCGATTGGAGCTTGTAATAATATTTGCATTGAGATAAATTTGAATCTGTGAATTGTTCAATTAACTGACAAAAAATATTTTCAACAAATCGAATGAGACAATGACATAAAAGCTATAATCTACAACTCGATGACGAAGTGTCGTATGTACTACTACGTTAAAATCGCGGTTTCTCTTACTAGCTAGCCCACCCCATTTGTTTATATACCATTTCGAAAATAGAAAGATAACCATTGCATATGGCATAACATCATTTCAGATATTTATAGTGAACGAACATATGGTGTAAATATACTAAAATAATTTTTATCTGAGATGTATATTCAGATATTTTATCGATAATACATTAACATTTCCCATCCGTGTTACCGGTGAGCAAATTATTCGCTACGGAAAGAGAGCGATAACAGTTACCTAAAAACAATATGAATATGCTCACGAATTTCGTTGAATATAATTCCATATAACACATTATATGGATCGATAGTTTTTTTATATCATGTATATAATAGTCATTGGTGGTATACTTTGAAATATTGGTTTTGATATCGAAAAATGTGCATCCAATGCATATAGAAATATTCTAAAGTGTTTCTATTATAGATGTACATTCTTGTTCATCCGGCGAATAAAATATATATATATATATATATATATATATATATATTTTGGGAACATATATGGGTTGCTTGGCAGAAAGTTCGCTATTTAAAAAAAAAACTGTGAGTAATGATCGTGATATTACCACTGAAGTATTGTAATTATACAGTTAGGTTTTTGCCCCTCATTATGTTTTTGTGGCTATATTTATTAAAATCGGATATCTTATTCACTCTTGGAAAGTTTATTTTCTTGGTTGAGCATATCAAATACTGATTTGGATTCCTTTTATAACACGATTCTGTGTGCCAATTTTACGTGAATTTTCTGACGCTCTCATGAATATGATTTTCATAAAAAACTTTTTAACAAAAATTAAACCGACGAAAAAATCAACTGAAAAGCAAAAAATAAAATAAACCTTCTTAGTCTAAATGATAATTGAGCTCCTAAACTAATGTGAGTAACTGATTTTGAGTCGGCGCCAAACAAACAATTATCGACGATCATTATCTATGAAAGAAGTCATCAGAACGCAGCCGTGCATCTCGCTACCATCATTTTACGCTTCACCTAATTCAATTGTTTGGCGCCGACTCAAAATCAGTTACTTACATTAGTTTAGGAGCTCAATTATCATTTAGACTAAGAAGGTTTATTTTATTTTTTGCTTTTCAGTTGATTTTTTCGTCGGTTTAATTTCTTGTTAAAAAGTTTTTATATTTGACTTTCCAGTTCCGCATTTCGTCGGTTTAATTTTTTGTTAAAAAGTTTTTATTTTTCAATTTTTTGTGGTTAAAATCTACCAACTACTACCTACTTGTTTTTTGATTACTTCCAAAATACTTACTTACCCACCTTACTTCAACTATTACCAGTTAAATAATATGATTATCTACTTCTACTATTTGTTGTAATATAAATTATTTTCGTTGTTCTGGTTAGTTTATTTCATTACTTTGTATATCATTCCACCCTCTCATAAAATATACTGATTTTGACGGAACAAGAATAATGTCTGTAGCGATCTGTCATTATCAACTACGTATGTGTGTGCCAATGTTTACTAGTGAAAAATCAATTATCCCCCATTTTTCTACCCGTAAGGGTGGCTAATTCCTTCCGAAATCCAAATATAAGGTATACCCTATCTATTAAAAAAAGAATCATCCAAATCGAAGAACCTTATCCATCATTTCAGGTCAGATTTCCATCTACCCTTAGGGGGGATTTCATCTTTTAAATTCAAATGGAACCCAAAGAACCCAGTACAAATTCCAAGGTTAAGGCCAACAGAGGGTGAGTGATCAATTCCTTCATTTCGCTACCCTTAGGGGTGGATTTCATCTTTTAAATTCAAATGGGCCAAATTCGAAGACACCCTATCCACTGAAAAAAGAATTATCGGAATCGGACGCCTCAGTGAAAAGTTATGCGTGATCATACATAAAAAAAATATGATGGAAAAACATAAAATATACGGGTCGAATAGAGAACCTCCTCCTTTTTGGTTTCGTCGGTTAAAAAACTATCAATTCATTAATCTTTCGAAGAATGTGTTTGTAACATTACAACATAACAAACCAAAAATTGAATACAAGGTAAGCTGAGCCGAGTGCCAGAGCTACTGTGAGATATTCGTTGGAGATGTTACTAGTGATACGGCCGTTTTGTTTATATCGTAGGTATTTGTAGAATGAACAGAGTATAGTTGATAATAATTTTGTATGTTGTGTATGCGTGATGATTACCACAATCTAGTTAATTTGATAGTTGTTTAAATAATAGTTCGAAGTAACGGATTGAGAAGTTTAATATTTCTCCTTCGATATACATTTTAGAAGGGACTCTAACAAACTTGACAAAACAGTAAGAGGGATACAGTTTCTTTTGCCAGATGGTTGAAAAGGTCATTTTGCAGGTACGACCACTCTTGTTCCGTAGCATGTAAAATAACCAGATGATGCACTAAAGCACTCATAGCTTGGAAGAACAAATGACCGACCTCAGTCCTTCGAAAAAAAGTAATTTTGTATGGAACATTGATAGCGCCATAGTTTATGAGCATTTGCAGGAAAAAAGTGCAGGAGGAGGAGGTAGATTACCATAGTACCTTATGAGTTAAAAAAATATAAACGAATATGTTTTCGTAGTTGAAATTGACATGACGTAATGCATACACCATTTGGAAATCAATTTATAGACAGTGTTTTTCTCAATGAGTCATTAAACTCTATGAATATAAATATAAGGTTAATTGGTGACAATACAGAAATAGCCTTATTAGCAGATTTCATATAATCATATTCATGCACTAACACTTTCCGCTCATTTCTAGAAGATTCCAGCTCCAAGTAGCAATTAGCTTGTCTAATTGATTAGTCACCTAATTCACATCATCTGCAAAACAGTGTTTTCCTCTTCACTCGGATTTTCCGACTATATCCAGTTTATGAAATGAAGGTAATCATGTCGTCAGAGGCTGAATTAATTCGACAAATAACCGAATCAATAGAATAATTCCCCTGTAATATCCACTACACGGTAATGGTAATATGGGTTTTGAAATTTCCCAAGCAGAGAAAGATGTCAAGTTTCAATAATAATTATGTTGCTCATTAGAATGTTCCAATTAGAACTGAAAATCTCGTTGAAAAAAATTGAAGAAGACTCACTCACAGAAGAGTCTAAATCGTATAATCAATGGTGAGCGTATGATACCCAATAAAAACCTCATCGATTAACATAAACTGAAAATATTTATTTTTGTGATCACGAGCAAGTGGCCCATTGAAACGCAATAGGTACCTAGTGTTTTACAATTTTCATGTTAACGTTTCGGCGCTAATGCTTGCTATCTTCAGGGCTATAATATAAAGGAATATACACAGCGTGATTTACCACAACATGTGGAAAATTATTTAGTACACACATCAGTGAAAAAATTCAAAAATAAAAAAAAATGTTCAAAATAAATACTTTTGAGAAATGCTCTGTAAATGACTTCAATGAGTGAATTTCATTTTCAGACTTAAAACCTGTAAATTTCCAGAATTTTCGATTCATAAGGTTGAGATTTCGACTTTAAAGTTGGAAATTCCGAGTTCGAACCGGGAATTTCATTTTCCAAATTGAAACTTGAAATTTCCAACTCAAAATTCGAAATTCAATTTTTTTTATTTTAAACTGTAAATTATCTACCTATCAGTCTGAAAGTTCGAGTTTGCAGTTGGAAATTTGCGAAAGCACCGTGGTGTCACGCACACTTTTCTTTTTTCTAAAACTCATTATAATGACTTTTTTCCAATCATATTGACTTTTTTCTCATTATAATGACTTTTTTCTCATTGTAACGACTTATTTCCAATCATATTGATTTTTTCTCATTATTTCGACTTTTTTTTCATTATATTGACTATTATATTATTATTGGAAGTTACATTTTGGGTAGGTAAAACATCATCACATATTTCCTTATTCCATAAAAAAATGTATCCTAAAAAACATTAAATATATTTTATAGCGATTAGTACATATAGGAAAATAAGTATCAAATGAAGTTGTTGAGAAATAAGGATTTTGAAAATGATATTGTATACAGGATGTATCATTGGAAAAAGAAGGCATAGAAGCGGTGATACTGATGTAATTGCCCGTACCTACTAATTTTTTTCTATATAGTCCCATTATCTTCAATATTCTCTTCACCGTTGATAAACTTATACACTGTGAAATAAATTCAAGAAGGTCGTAATTTTTTTGTAACTGAGACCCAATAAAAAGTAATATGCAACATAATAGTCCACCTATTCCATTTCGAAAAAAAATTGTGAAAAATTCAATTAATAATAATGATTTAAACCAAACAAATGATGTTTGATAAACAAGAAAATATAAGGCCAAATAATAAGAAAGACATTACAATGAGAAAAAGTCAATATAATGAGAAAAAAGCCATTATAATGAGAAAAAAGTCATTAATATGAAAAAATATTTTTAGGACGAGTGAGAAAACGTAGCATTTATTAACGAACCTGGATATTGAGCGCCCGAGCAACGAAGCTGCGAGGGCCTCAACCCAGGCGAGTGATTAAATGCGCTTTACTCACGTGTTTTAAATCTGTTTTTTTTTCGTTTTCGCAGAAATTAAAAGAAATTATTTTGCAATTGTTGCATAAATAACTATTGTGTCATTGACTCGACGAAACAAAATTGCAACCAGCCTACTAAGAATAAAAATCTGCGCTACCCTTGATTGTGTTGCATTTAATTTGGAAACCAGCATGCTCGATACGAATAATTCGACACCGTTGCTGCGCTATGATGTTTGTTTATTGGTAACCTAGGTAACACTCATAATCACTTGTAAAAAATAGAATTTTAATCACTAGTGATTAAAAGTACAACTTCTCTCACTAATATGTCACATTTTAGTCACGAAATTGGAAAAAGTCATTACAATGAGAATAAAGTCATTATAATGAGTTTTCAAAAAAGGAAAGAACTGACAATTTTGTTTTTTGACTTGACAGCTAAAACTTGGCTGACCACAAACTCGGAATTTTATATTTTTGAAGTTGGAAATTCCTAGCTTTAATTGAAAATTCCTAGTTTGGAATCAGAGAAAATTTTACTTTTTTAGTTCAAAAAATTTCCAATTTGCTAACTTGTCTAACATTGGGGGGGTGGAGCGTACTGTCCTCGGACTGATACTAGTTTTGGCCTACATCAACAGTATGCAGACTCTCAAGTGCACGGACAAAGTGACTGCCTATGCATATAATACAGTACTATTCATAGGAGGAGATTTCTGGGAAATAATAGAACACAATATTAAACACGACATGAAACAAATCATGGAATGGTTGGGTAACAATTGAATATATTGAACTTGAAGAAAATTATATACCAATCATTTGCAAAAAATAAAACAGGTTTTCAAAAAAGGGATTCACGTACCTTTCCGAAAACATGAACAATGTTATTTAACAAAGAGAGAACAAACTAAATATCTGGGAATTTTAATAGACTCTCACTTCCTATTCACTATACTCAATTGTATAGTGCGTGTTAAAAAACTTGTATCAATGTGTACGCTCTTGTACAATCACACCTGTCATACGGTCCACTACGCTGGGGAAGAGTCTCTCAATCACACTAAAACCGCTGGATACTACTAAATTATATTGAATCTAGGTACACGATCTCCCACTATCCATTTTACATGACAAAAAACAATATATACTCCAAATACACAGATCATAAATGCCCAACTCGCTTGAATATAAAATAGAATATTTCTGATTATTCTCGTTTCGGACGTCCATCGTCTTAATGGATTTGAAAGGTTTTCACGACGTTTCGAATGCTTGTATCTGCAATCGTCTTCCGGTGAATACTGATATATGATAATATATAATACTTATATTCCACGTATATTCAAATCAATAGGCCAAAGAACATTAACGTATGTAAGAATAAAATCTTACTCCTTCATTGTGAGTTTTTCTGATAATCCTTGAAAATGTATCAATATATTGATTCTAGTTTATATTTTTTTATTTATAGATTATTATTTTTTATTCATCATGGCAAAGTTGTGTAATATTGAGGATATTTCAGAAATAAATAAATTAACAACTTAAATTACTAGTCGTTCTAATAAGACAGACAAATCTGTTAGCAGATTTAGTAAACTAAAGTGACTTCGGCGTAGTAATAATACCATTTGTTCAATAATCATTTACAACTATATTCATTTCTTTTTTACATTTGTAATTCATCAAATCAATGTTGATATGAAATAAATGTTATTATTTCGAAAAAATGTTTTCAAGAACATGTTCAAGCAGAAGAATATACCCATGGCAATGCATCATAAGTTCAGTACAGACAACTTAATTTTTCTGGAGAAGAGATGTGCATCGAACGGCTGTCATAATTGTGCGTGAAAGATAAAAATAATAACTGTGTTATCGTGACGATGGTTAGATATGTTTTTGTATTACTAATAGAAAACATACAGTGTAGATTGTTGTTTGTCATAAATTTACTAATATTTACATACACAAGGAATATATACTATATTTCGAGTTCAGAAATATTTTAAGAAGAATGATCTTCAGCAACAATCGATAGTTTTACAAAAATAGTGATTTTCCACCATGCATTTGTTGGCACTAATTTTTTTAAGCTCAAGATTCGTCATAATTGAGTAAATTTTAATTTCTTGAAGACTGATTTGTTTGAAATTGTGAACTTGGTGTACGTAAAATCAGATATGGAATCATCTGCGACTGGAAGATAAATTTTTGTCACTAGCTTCCATCGTTCAAGATAACCTTTTGGGAGGTATTTATGTTGAAAAGGGAAACATTCTCAATTGAATATTGAATAGAAAGACTTTTCAGAAAATTGAAAAATCTACGACAAAAGTTATTTTTTGTATTATGTAACAGAAAACAACTAACATCTCTTAGATGTATTGTATGAGTTCTCAACTAAGACTGGAATAGAAAAATCAAATAACCATCTGAATGAAAATGCATATTTTCGTGACGTCCGCAATAGGTAGTATTTCTAAGGAATTACTTAAAAGCATTTTCTGTCAAACCGCAACTAATATTTCCTATGTTAGGTAAGAAGAAAGTACGTTGTTGAGCCTTGACCATAATTGAGTTTAATGATGAGAAAAAATGTGTGCAGGATTAATATCATTGTCATCAGTTGTAGTTGACCGGGTAAACCTTTCCATCCTTCATCAGAGGATAATCGAGATTACTTAGAAGTTGCCCAATGTTGGGAAACTACTCAACCGTCACAAAGTACAAGATAATGCAATAACCGTGCTTTATGCCGACCCACATAAAATAAAGGATCTTGACATACTTCTTCAATAATAAAATATTAATTTTCTGTTTTCTTTCTCAAAATACACTCATGCTGCTACCTATTAACTCTCGTGTCCCTGAAGCAAGTGAACTAACGAATAAGATTCCAGTGTAATATTTTTCAAATATTTTACTTTTAGTTGTAGAATATATTCCTTTGAGTACCCAAGGTCGTACTCAGACACAAAAAACAAATGTTTTAATTCAGTATTTAGTTGAAAAATAAATACTTAGTTTGTGGGTTAGTTATATTAATTTCACTCAAATAATGACTTTATTTCAAATTACATGATGAGAAATATTCCAACCAAAGCATGCAATTCAAATTAACTCAAAACTCTAACTTCTGCATGTAACGAAATATTTGGTTCATTTTGTCATCAAATTGCTTTCGATATGAACAATATATTCGACAATTATTGGTTGCGTCACGGTCCTTCCCACTGTTCCTCAACCTGTCTGAATATCAGTACAGTTTCTAGTTTTTTGCGTGAGGGTTAAAATCAGCGAAGTCGCAGTTTTGATTATTTGGGTAGGTATATAGTTTATTCCAATTCAATATTTCATTTGTCTGAATCAATTGATCCATTGTTTCCGAATATTTGTATACTTAAGAAATTTGAACTTTTTTTAATTCTTCGCCAGCATATTCTTTTCAATTTAAATAGAAGTAAACTGCTTTGGAGATTGTATTGGTAGACAATAGTGTAAAAATATAAAATTTCTCAATGAGCTTTTTCCTCACTTTTTTTATGAGAGAAAGGCGCGGCAATCAAAAATAATACTAGAGATTCAGAAACCAATTACCTGAAACAAATTAAATAATCCATTCACCCAGAGAATCTATCAGAAAATTTAGTAAACATTTCTTGAGGAGTATAAAGCGCTTCAAGATATATTAAACTTATTTCCAAAAATACATTTTCTCACGATCGAACATATAGGTATGTATTATATTGGTAACATATTGAAGATCTCGGAAATCGAAAAAATATGGGGAATATTGGATGCATTAAGATAAAAAATATATACAACCTTCCGCCCTTTTTTAGAGAAACTCAAAAAAATATATTGATACAACTATTCACATATTTGAGGAAACTTCCTTCTTATCAAAACATAATCAAAAATTATTTTTTCCAATGTGGAAATTGCCTCAGGTTCAAAAGGATGTTCTCTGTATAATACAAATCTCTCTTGCCAAAACAGAGTAATGTCATCTATAGATAATTTATTTGATTACTTCTAGAGAGAGATAAAACCCCCAAAAAATTAAAAAATAGTCATGTATCTCTGCAAGAAACGAGCAGGTGTTTTGAGTACAAAAGAATAATAGACTTCAAACTGCCGATTTTTGTTATATGTGAAATTGAAAAAAATTTTTAAAAAATCGTGTTCGGTCGGGGGACGAGGTTCCTTACGCTTTTTCAACTCCGAGTTTTCTATTCCATCACATTTAATTGTCATTATACCTTGCAATACTATACCTATACAGGGTGAGTAAGAAGTACTTTGACAAACTTCGGGAGGTGATTCCTCAACAATATTCTAATATGAATTGTGCAAATAAATATATGTCCCGAAACGCTTCGTTTCCAAGATACAGAGTGTTGAAGTTTTATTTTTATTTTCGTTTTTTATAAATAACTTTCGAAATACTGACCTTAATTGAACGAAAATTGGTATTGAGAGGTTTCTTGAGGTGTCGAATTCGAACCTGATGTTATCTCTTTCTCGTAGGGGGCGCCACCTACATGTCTTTTTCTTTTTTGAAGATCCATAACTTTTTTGAGTGTACTTCTAGCACATTTTTCAGTGAAAATCAATTTCTTTAGCATATCTACGTAAAAAAGACACCCTTGTTACAAGTCGCTATAAGAAACCCTTGTCTAGATATTTGGACTTGAAAATTTCAAGTCGATTATTTGATAATCGATGCGTGTTGAAGTTATTACCATTATTTTGCATTCTTCACAAGAATGCTTAGGAAATGAATTTGACGTTTAAGTGGTTTTGATTTTTTGTAGGGGGCGCCACCTATTCTATTTATTTTTACTCGTTTGAAATAGTTATTTTTGTATCAAGGGTGCAAAATCTGTATTTGTTTTAATAAAATTTGCAAGAAATATCAACATTTTATTTCAAGAAATTTAAAAAATGTAGAATAAAATATAATAAAGGAAACTAAATTTATTCAAATAAATTGTTCAAAGTGTCCACCTTCAGCGAAGATTCATTGATTCATTGAATCTCGTACCTGCTCAAAAATTATTGGTGTGTTTCTTATTGTTTCACAGGCGTCTACTATTCGGTTTCTTAGATCTTCCCCGTTCGCTACTGGAGTTTTATAAACTAGTGACTTCAAATGTCCCCAAAAATAAAAATCTAGCGGGTTTAGATCTGGGGACCTTGGTGCTCATGCCTGGTTAGGTTCTTCTACAACCCTACCGATCCATCGATTTGGATAGACAGTGTTAAGGAATTCCCTGGCTACAACGCTAAAATGGGCCGGAGCCCCATCATGCATAAACCACATGCGGATACGAATTTCTAATGGTACATTCTGAAGTAGTCCCGGCAATAGACAGTCCTCCCCAGGACTACATGGCGTTTCTGTTTATTTACTTGGTATTTATACATATTTTGTCCTGAAAACTTTTTTGTTCGTTACCTAGTAAATAAACATAATTTATTATTATTATATTTCATTTTCTAAAAAGTCTCCGTAAGTTGCGCCATTCAGTCGGAACGGAAGAAAGAAAGGACCTATCAAGTAATTATCAATTATTGCCGCCCATACATTTACATAAAATTGATACTGATAATGTTTTTCTCTAACTGCGTGCGGATTTTCCAGAACACAAACATGGTTGTTATGAAAGTTCGTGATAGCATTTCGGGAGAAGTTTGCCTCGTCCGTGGAGAGTACATATCTTGAGGATTTCCAGCCAATTTTCTCAAAAACCACTGACACATAGTAATGCGTTGGGGAAAGTCTCGTGGCAGAAGAGCTTGTACCCTTTGCATATGATATGTATAAAATTGTTGATCGTAGATAATTCTCCAAACTGTGGACTGAGTAGAATTGAGAGCTTCAGAAATTATTCTTGTACGTGTTTCTAGATTCTCCTCGAGAGCGTTCAAAATAGCTTCTTCCAATTCTGGGGTTCGGACTGCTCGTGGTCTTCCAATAATATCAGCCGCCCTCTTAAAGCTACCCGTTTCTGCCAAACGACGGTAGAGACTGGTAAATGTTGGAGCTGAAGGCAGTACTCGATTGGGAAATCGCTCCTGGTAAATACGTCTTGCTTCGCGCGCATTGCCATCCGCAAGGCCATAAACGGAATGTAATAATCCATTTTTTCAAAATTAGTGTTTTAAAACTTACAGAAATTTCAACAAAACAACAAAACGTTTAACTGTCACATAATATGTAATCACCAAAACTACTTACTTAAACGTCAAATTCATTTCCTAAGCATTCTTGTGAAAAATGCAAAATAATGGTAATAACTTTAACACGCATCGATTATCAAATAATCGACTTGGAAAGGGGAACATTCTCAATTAAATATTGATAGAAATATTTTTCTGTGAATTGAAAAATCCACGATTAAAATGAAGTTATTTTTTGTGAATGTCTAACAGAAAACAACTACGTCCCCGGCTAAAGCTACGCTGGACATTGAACTACATCTGATAGATATTCTGAAAAGGCTCTAACTCAAAAGAAAAAATCTAAAATTGAAAATTTGCATTTTTATTCAGTTAGTTATTTGATTTTCTATTCCAGTCTTAATTAAGAACTCATAAAGATGAATGAGGCAAAGAAGAATGTTTTCCAAAAGAGAGTACTCACCAGAAATCATTCGTAACATTGACGCAGGAGAGACATCGCATTCACTAGGTCTTCAATACATTTTTGTCGACGAAAATCTATTTCACGCTTCCACGATCATCAGGAAGACTGGAAGAAATGGGAAACACATTTTCAAGAAGCAATCTCACTTTGCAAAGATGGAAAAAGTTAGAATAATTTCTTTTGGAGAGACACTGAAATTAGTGTTTTCTGACATTAAAACCTGTCATGATAGATTGATTTGTTGAAAATATAAACAATATTAAATTGAGAATGTTTCCCTTTTCAACATGAATACCCCTCAAGAGGTTATCTTGACGATGGAAGATAGTGACTAAAGTTTATCTTCCAGTCGCAGATGATTCCACATCTGATTTTATGAACATCCTGTTCATATTTTCAACAAATCAATCGACTTAGAATTTTCAAGTACAAATATCTAGAAAACGGTTGCTTATAGCAACTTGTAACACGGTTAGCTTTTTTACGTAGATATGATAGAGGAATTGATTTTTTACTGAAAAATGTGCTAGAAGTACGCTCAAAAAAGTTATGAATCTTCACGTGTAGGTGGCGCCATCTACGAGTAAGAGCCATAATAATATCGGGTTCGAATTTGACACCTCAAAAAACCTCTCGATACCAATGTTCGTTAAATTAAGGTCAGTATTTCGAAAGTTATTTTAAAAAAAACTAAAATAAAAATAAAACTTTAACACCCTGTATCTTGGAAACGAAGCGTTTCCGGACACATATTTATTTCGACAATTCATTTTAGAATATTGTGAGGAATCACCTCCTGAAGTTTGTCAAAGTACTTCTGACTCACCCTGTATATCCTTTTTCCATACTCATCCGCCACAGTAAAAGGACGTGACACATATTCAATGTAAACCATTAATCCAACTTCGAAAAAAGACATAATCATCTAAACACATGTTATCTAGAAATATAAAATAAATAAATATATCTTCCACGTCTTACCACTCAACGATAATATCCGACTTGTATTCGAATGAATATCCTACCGCTCAGGTATCATTTCAAATTTTACACCTTCGGAATCGTATGAGCAAGGGCTAGAAGCTTGTCACACAGACTCATATATAATATTTTTTTTTATGAAGAAGAAAAACACGAAGTCGTCTCCACAATATAATATTAACAATCGATTAGATCAATACCATCGATTAGGTGAACATGTTTCGAACCTCTATAGGTTCATCATCAGCATATATAAAAGTATTCTAAATAAAAGAAGAACAAAGACTTAGTTACATGGGTAATGTGATACAATAAATGCTACTTACATGGAGATGAAAAAATTATTTTGTAGGTTAATGTTATAAAATTATTTAATTCCCATGTTCATAACGTAGACCATATTTTATAACATTAACCTACAAAATAATTTTTTCATCTCCATGTAAGTAGCATTTATTGTATCACATTACCCATGTAACTAAGTCTTTGTTCTTCTTTTATTGTAGAATACTTTTATATATGCTGATGATGAACCTATAGAGGTTCGAAACATGTTCACCTAATCGATGGTATTGATCTAATCGATTGTTAATATTATATTGTGGAGACGACTTCGTGTTTTTCTTCTTCATAAAATTATACCACTCCACTTCGAGATACAATGGACTTCTACCACAGGTTTCATATATAATAGAAAGAGACATAGAGAGAGAGAAAATGCATGGAGGGGACATAACGCTTTTTTCTTACGTGGTGATTTCTACTAGTGAACACCTACCGCAAGCCGCTAAAGGAACTTCGTTCCAGAAGGAAATGAACTCAAAACCAACCTCTATATTTTGAGTCCACAAACGTGAAGTCAAGTCCGAATATAAACATAATATACATTTATATAACTATTATTAGATCGAGAATGACTCAGATTTGGAGTATACAGTTACGTGGCTAATTATTTTTTCTTGACACCTATTGAAAACAACAGCGAGTTATTAGTCAGGTTCAGACTGTTGAATGTTTATTATTCCTCGTGTGATGCCGTTGATTATTCAACAGGTTTTTCGAGAATGAATTCATCCGCGCATGTTTCTGGAAATTAATTGATTTCCACGGGAAATGTGATTTCCACTGATTAATATAATGTGTTGAGTAATAGTCTAAGATAAGGTACAAAGAAATTTTTCACATGGAAACCTTCCTCACCTTCTGACAAGTGTGTAGCTCTGCAGGCAGAAGTCAGTCCCGGTGCTGGAAGCGGGTGCATGCGGTCAGAGTTACTTCCAGAGCCCCTCCGCTCAGATAACTCCAAATGCAATATTAATTCAATTAGGACTAGTAGCCCATTTGAATGAACGCTTGCTTTCAAAGTATGAGAACCCGGGTTCGATCCCGAGCTGGGTCACGAATTTTTCTATTTTCTATTACACTGAAATCGACTACAAAACTTCTACAAGTCACCAAAATATATTACCTCAGAACATTAACCCTCACAACCCCTCAAGACACAAAACGTCAGTTTCACAGAGCATGACTTGCATCCACATACCCAAAAATTCATAACATACCACAGACCCAAATTATATAACCGGCTTCCTTCTAACATAAAACAGTTAACCGGTAAGAAGACACGAAAAAAAGATATAAGAAAATTTGTTATTTCTCACCAGGAACTATTGCTCAAAATAATTGATAATCAGGATAATCGAAAATGTCATAAAAATGCTAATGTTTTTTGCCTCTCCTCAATGTTTCACATTTTTAATCAACCTTGAACAAACAAAAAAGTTTAATTTGCAATGTTAAGAACTCTCTATGCGTAGTATTTTTTTCTCTCTTCTCTCTGTCTCTTTTCTGAAAATCACTTAATTATTTGTGGGAGATAGATCCACCACTCGAGCCTAGCTCAGGTGGTTTCTCTTGCTTTTAATTTTAATTTCGATTTAAGTTGTATACCTTGATATTGAATTAGGTACTCTATGGAACTAATTGAGAGATTATTACTATGTTATATCACTTGTTAATTATTTTGTAACTGAAGTACTACTATGTAAAAATTGTAACTGAATTTTTCCTATGTAAATTACTATATAACTATGTAACTGAATTAATTTCATTTCATTTCATCCCATATAAAATGTGCTTGTGCAGCTGGGAAATATTGGAACGTAGTTCCTTATCGCGCGTTGCGAAAGAGGGCTAGAGGGAATAAATTAAGACCAAAAGTTGTAACGAGACTTTCGCTATGGTTTATAAGCCGTGCGACGTGCGCGTGTTTCTCTGTCTGTCTCTCTCCCTCTCTCTCTCTCTCTCTCTCATAGAAAGGAAGCCAGTTATTTTCGTCGTCTTTCTATTTCACATTGAACAGTGTGGTGTCGCGACGATTATTTTTGTTGAGTGTATACAGGTTTTTTGTACATAATAAATAATAACAATAATGAATCCTGACAGTGTTTCTGCACAAGTTCCGGATATTGATGATGGAGTTAGGTAAGTAGAGATTTTATATAGACAATAATAAATGCTTATGTATTTTTAGCAAGTACGCATTATAACCTCTCTTTACTATTGTGCTAACCAAGTCATACGCGTTATAATCTCTCCATTATTGTGTGTTTAGCAAGTGTACGCGTCATAACTTTAAAAAATTTAAAAGCAAATTATATTTTAATATTACAATATCAATGCGTATGTATTTAGCAAGCCGTGCGTGTTCTTACCTATACGCTGCTGTGTTTACGAAGTCGAGAGAGTATATATATATATATATATATGTATATATATATATATATATATATATATATACACACACACTCTGTTGTGATTACAAAGTCCCGCGCATCTATGACGTGTACGAAAGAATAGACAGACAGAGTGCATATATATATATATAAAAAATATTATTATAACTTAAAAAAAAAAAAAAAATTACAATTCCTTCACTAATTAATCGAAAGGAACTTCGTTCCATCCGGGTCTCCCTTGAAACCTCTCAAGTTTTTTTTTCAAGGAGTGTTTTGAAACTGTTGTGGGGAAAATTCAAAAACACTGTTTTTACCAAAATCATCAATTGAAATGTAGATTATTTCTCTTACCAACGAAAGTATCGGAATTTACTAGTTCGAGAACCTAATTCACAACCCCAAATTGCATCATAGTGACGGAAACTGATACTGCAACTTCGACTCATCACGTAATCACCACTATACAGTAAGAATAACCTCATTCTATATTCACATGGTTGTTGTCACGTAATTCCCATCTCTGGTAGCCACTCGTCAGTTCTTTAATTTGTTAGTATCAATCAAGGTGTCTCAAACATTATGACCACCAAGCAGAATCACCTTAAAGGTTTTCAAACTTGAAAGTGGAAAATAACCGTTGCGGTAACCATCCTGTACCACTCAAATATAACTCAGAAGTCATAATCACTTTCACTAGAGTATGATAATTTTGGTGACGTTTTAATAACCACCATCAAATCTTTAATGTAGCAGGCACTTGATTTTGATATGTGGTGATGGTTGCCACGTTCTTGCTATCTCCATAAGTGATTGCCACATAAGTGATTGAGCATTTGATAAAAGTCACTACAAAGTAACAAAAACCTTTAAAATTAACCATCAACTATCTGCCACTCTGTGGTGACCTACTGGCTATTCCTTTTTTACTACTCAAATCTCGTTCTCACCGATAGGGAACTACACAGAAATACTCTACTTTTTTCCAATTGATGAAATGATCACCGTAAAACCGCGAAACCCAATAGTTTACATGTACCCACAATTTTGAGGTTATATCTGCGGTAGGATGATAGCCGCGATCTGTTCACCACTTTCAAGTATATGCGACCTATTGGAATTTCAAGGTTATAATTCGATGTGGCAGGCTATAATAGCCGTGACGTGTTCGCCACTTCCAAGTGCATGAGGTCTTTTGCAATATTTAGGTTATAACTTTGAAGTGGTAGGTTATAATAACCGGGAAGTGTAAAATGAAGGAAAATATTGACTATAAAAATATTTCGCAGGACAGAGAAAGTTTAACGTGTCGAGTATCGTCCACAATATATCCACGTTTTTGCGAGGTGACCACAGCGTGATTATAATGTGGCTACCTAAGATCGAGCAACGTAGATCGGTACGTAGCGGCCACCAAGAAAGTGTTCCCCATTTGAGTAGCCGCCACGTGACAGGAACCGTGGCAGTGGTTGTGGTCCAAAGTTTTCCAGTATAGTGGCCGTTACATTCCGTCCACTAAAAATGCTACTTGGGAACTATTTCTTTCGAAGTTTCAAGTGGGAACTTGTAGAAATCGAGTTCGTGGAATGGCGACAATACCTAAAATACCAAAATAATATGCAATTACAAGAACATTGCTGTTGCATTGAAGATGAAGGCGCACAAATACTTTTACTTCAACTTTCCTACGATTTTCTTCAAAGAAAAGTTGCACGATTTCCGATGTTGATATCGAGGTGAAACAATATATATTTGCGGACACCTTCCGGGAATGGGAGTTATTGTGAAAAATTGTAAAGTCATAATTCCACATTTTTTATTTTTGAAAGTAGTAGTAGCAACTAATTTATAAGAATATTTGTCTCTTTTCAAAGTGAATTGAATGAGATAGGATCAATATAATATCAAATAAAAACTATTGTCATCTTGCTTATGTTCCGAATTTCATTAGACTCATCATCAGAATTCTGTAATAATGATTTTTTGTGATAATAAACGAAAAATGATTTTCACCTGTATAATATAAAAAAAAAAGAGTTTGACAATAAAATACTGTATGTTCTCACCAGAAATAACTATTTGGTCTCAGAAACTTCATAGCTTTGAAACAAAAATCACAGATAATTGATAACACGAAAACGGAACTCATGGGAAAACAGTCAGTTTTTCGAGATTTGTGTGACCAAATTGAAAGAGGCAGTTTTCTGGTGTTATGTGTCCCTTCTGGTGTCAACCCTGCCTTGTTCTAATATGTGAATTATTTCTCTGGGTAGATTTTCAAAGAGTGAAATAAAAAATGTGATAGTTTTCCTGACATGTTCAACAAGAGCAGTGGGATTGAATGTATTCATTTGTTTTTTCGTGTTCTTTTTTCAAATAACGTTCTGTTTGACCTATATAACATTTCATGCAATGTTTGTAATTCATATCATATACTACATCCGATTCAATCTCTGGAGAAATTTTAATTTTTTTATCCCTTCATGAGATTTATTTTTGTCAATAAATTTACAACTTATGTTAAATGTATGATTAGTTTTCAATAGATATATATATATATATATATATATATATATATATCTGAATTGCTGATATTATAATGAGGTGGAGATTGCAAGTGCTGTTGTTATTGAATTTTCAATATTGGTTTTATATTATAAATAGTCTTTTGAGAAGTGGGTTTGTGGTACCAATCAAATCGGACCCATTTTCAAGATAACGTCTGGAATCTGTTTTCCATATTTTGGGTTTTCAAATTTTTGTCAATTTCAGAATAGAAAAACAAGAGCATCAACAACAACCTTCAGTAAATTCAATGCCAGAAAGGTATTCAAAGCTCGTAATACGTTGAGATCGGAATTAACCCGTACAAAACCAAGAAACAAATTTCAAAGAATTGTGTATACAGTGTTCCATGTGTTTGTGGTAAAACTTTCACGGGAGAAACGTCAAGACCTTTGAGATTAGAAAATCTGAACAGCAGAATAATATCAGAAATAGAGAAATTGGAAAATCAAAATTGGCAGAACATATATTAACACAAACAGGGGCCCATATAGCAGATTGGGACAACACAAAAATTCTCATGCACGAACAAAATTACACGAAAAGGAAATTAAAAGAAGCTTCCTGTATTTTATTGAATGGAAATGATAATATAGCTGCGTGTTCTCTCACTATGGATTCAACATGGATGTCCCTACTGAAAAAGGAGGTGAAATTACAGAAATTTCGTACACAATAGATCCCGTTGAACTGAACATCCTGTGAACTTCTGTGGTGCATGTCAGATTTTGACAAGCAATTGTCAATATAATACGAAATAGTTCAAGTGCGATTAATTTCCAAAAACCAGGATTTGATGAAGGGAACATAGGTGATTCGCGAAACGTCATCAAAGGAAGTATATTTTGTATTCAGAATTTTCCTATTTACATTTGTTGTAAAATATTTTAGGACTAATCATTTTCAAACGGTACGTTACTGACAAATTTGAAATTTTCTTAGTTTATTCTGGAATCCAGAATATCAAAAACGCAGTAACGTATCGGGGCAAATTTAGTGATTTGTCCGTCTCAGAACAGATAACTATTAATTTCACTTCCAGGGGAAGAGAAAACCCAAAATATGGAAAACATATTTGGAACGAAGTTCCTTATCGCGCGTTGCGAAAGGGGGCTAGACGGAATAAATTAAGACCAAAAGTTGTAACGACACTTTTTGCTGTAGTTGTAAGCCGTGCGGCGTGCGCGTGTTTCTCTGTCTGTCTCTCTCTCTCTCTCTCATAGAAAGCAAGCCAGTTATTTTCGTTTCGTCTTTCTATTTCGCATTGAACAGTGTGGTGTCGCGACGATTATTTTTGTTGAGTGTATATAGGTTTTTTGTACATAATAAATAATGAAAAATAATAACAATAATGAATCCTGACAGTGTTTCTGCACAAGTTTCGGATATTGCTGATGGAGTTAGGTAAGTAGAGATTTTATGCAGACAATAATAAATGCTTATGTGTTTTTAGCAAGTACGCATTATAACCTCTCTTTACTATTGTGCTAACCAAGTCATGCGCGTTATAATCTCTCCATTATTGTGTGTTTAGCAAGTGTACGCGTCACAACTTTATTAAATTTGAAAGCAAATTATATTTTAATATTACAATATCAATGCGTATGTACTAAAATTGAGCCTACTGATTAAGTTTATATTACATTAGATTTGTTAATAATAAAAAAAAAAATATTATAACTTGAAAAAAAAAAATTATTATTATTTCTTCACTAATTATTCGAAAGGAACTTCGTTCCATCCGGGTGTCCCTTGACACATCTCAACTTTTTTAATAATATTCATATTCAACAAGAGCTGTTTTTTCATATCTATCATTTCAGACCTTTTATTGGGGAATCAACTGTTTTGTTTTAGAGTGAAAAGTAGAAATAATTTTCACTTTATAAAAATTCGTTCCCGCAGAGCTGTGATGAATTTAATGAAATTGGTGTGAAGACGTTTTTCTTTGAGACGATATTGATGCCGATCCCAACCAACAACATATTTGGAAGTCAATGTTATTGGATCACTCAAACTCAACGGATATTGTGTTTATTTTATGAACTTTTCTCTCAGAACGAATAAGTATCACTTTGCTGTTTTATTATACAATTAGCTATTTTGGGGGCTCAGTTTCCAGTTCTGTAAAACGCTGAAATTTTGTTATCTGAAGTTTAACACACTCAGCATTTTATTTTTATTTTCTCATTGATAATTATCGTGCCGTTTCAGAAACAAGCAATCGAAACTATCAATAATAGAAAAATATTTATTTATGGATTTGCTGATATATTCATCTGGACTTTCCACTTTTTATCGAGATGGTTAAGTCGTTGTTTTACTTCTCTTTGTGATGCAAGAATATTTACAGAAATAATATTTTATGATATGGTTTTAATTTATGTTAGCAAGCAACGTTCCATTGTCGTCTCATATCGATTATTTCATTATATCACGGCTGACACTGACCTTCAAATTGGTCTTAGCAACTGACCAACCTTTATAGGTAAGAGTAACACCATCATTTTCGTGACTGGGCCATTAAAGGAGACTCATTTCATCATCATTCTCATGTTCTTCTGGGTATAGTGAAAAAACAATGATTTTCATAATGAAAGAAAATATTCTATTGAATAACAATCATTTATTTCAGAATGACTTTGTTGGGAATGTTTGAAGTATACGAGTATAATATTTTTCGAAAAGGGGAAATAGCGTCTGTGCATACACAGTGCATTCATAAAGTATGGAAACGCTCGATTAAAAAACTGCAAGATGCCTCCATATACAAAATTATACTTTTGAAATGATTCACAACTTAATCTACTTGGTAAATGAAAACAACACTGTCACCGATGAGATAAATGCCCAAATTTTGAATGCTATTATTATGTCGAATCCAGAATAGCAAAGTTTTAAAATATATCTAACGAAAATAAGACTGGTCGTGATTTATGATAGCAAAACATTTACAAAAGATGGGAATGACCTAAGAGTGTTTTGTTGAAAATATGAACATGATGTTCATGAAATCAGATGTGGAATAGAAAATCAAATAACTATCTGAATGAAAATGCAAATTTTCAATTTCAGATTTTTGAGTTAGGGTCTTTTCAGAATGACCTAAGAGTGATTTGTTGAAAATATGAACAGGATGTTCATAAAATCAGATGTGGAATAGAAAATCAAACAACTGTCGGAATGAAAATGCAAATTTTCAATTTCAGATTTTTGATTTGGGGTCTTTCCAGAATATCTATCAGATGAAGTTCAATGTCCAGTGTGGCTTTAGCCAGGGAAGTAGTTATTTTCTGTCAGAAATTCACAAAAAATAACTTCATTTTTATCGTGGATTTTTCAATTCACAATATCCAATTGAGAATCTTTCCCTTTTCGACCTAAGAGTGTTCGAAAGAAAAATATCATATTTGGAGGTGTCTAGAGAAGTCGTATGAATTTAGAATTTGATCGACTGATAGAAGGCGCAGATTTGGTCATGTTGTTCAAAGTACAAAGAATAGCATATTTTTGTCATATAGAAAGAAGGGGACGACAACAGTTCAGTCAAAAAAATTACCTACTGGAGCGCAGGCAGGCAGATACCACGTGGTAGGTCTAGGAAAGTGGAAGCAGAAGTGTGCAGGAAGTCATAGCCCACACAGGCTTGTATTGCCAAAAGAAGTAGGAGCTGCAAGTTAATTCGGAATCACTACAATATGCTACAGTGGCAGACTTAATAGGCGCCTCGTTAGTAATTTCTTTAATTATTCTAGCAAGCAAGATGAGGAAGGTAATAGTGTCAAAAATCTGGAATGAGATTGTAATATTCCAGCCTGCTCATTTGAACAATGTTGGTCTTTATTGTTTTTGTGTTGGGGTGCACTGATAGTTCTAACAGTATTTTGTTTAATTGTTAACCGCCTGACAGAAATAAGAGATATGAGACATGATAAAATTTAAAGAAAGAAAATGATAAGTAATATCAAATCTGATTTTTCTGTGAAGCAACACTTCAAGAAAAGATATCGCACCTATCAATGATATCATTGAAATTGTTGCAAATTCTATATAAGGATGAGCTTTTTTGTACATTTATTCTGGGCGCTTAAAATGAATCTGGGAACATGGAAATTGAGCATTACAGTCGTTTTGACCAAGGGTCACCTCATAAAGAGAACTCAGAGCAGATATGTAGGTGCCATTTTCCTTGAAAGAGAGATATTTCATAAAGCATCTATGGATTCGTTCAAGGCTATTTATGTGAACATTATAATATGAGCATCAGATGTAGATTTTACAACAGATGTAGCGTATTCGTATTCAGAGGCTGACATAAGAATTTTCATGGGTGACATAAATATCAATATTCTAAACACATCAGACACTCAAGTTATTAACTACATATGTAATATGGCTGAACTGGGATTTTTTTCATACATAAACAAACCAACAAGAGAAGTAGGTGATTCCTCTAGCATAATTGACCACGCTTATGTAAAACTGTCCAAAAATTCAATTGAACATACGAAAATTACTCCTTTTATCGTCAAATGTGGTATAACAGACCATTATATGACATTTTTGTCTCTTAAATCAAATAACAAACTGAAAACGAATAATCAGTATGATTCAAATCGAATAAATAAAACAATAAATTATAATAAGCTTACAAAACGAATAAAGAAGGAAGATTGGGAATCGGTACTTGCATGCACTGATCCAGAAAATGCTTTCAACGAACTAACTGGTAGGTTACTCAATCATATTGAGATTTGTACGGAATCTAAAATAATAACTGTGAAATTAAAAAAAATAAAACCATGGATGACAGACGGCCTTCTCACTTCTATTAAGTACAGAGATAAACTTAAAAAAGATCTTAAGGTTAAACAAACCGCGGAAAGAGAGGTTGAATACAAAAATTACAGGAACTTTCTAACGAATCTTCTGAGAGAAACTAAAATCAATTATTACGAAAATAGATTACGAGAAGCTGGTAGCAACTCAAAAAAAATTTGGCAAAACATTAATGAAATAACTAATAACAGTAGAAAAAAAAATGATACTAAATACGAAATCATGGGACACCATGGAAAAAAACTCCCAGATGATATAGACAAGTCAAACTACTTTAACCAATTCTTCATTGGCATTGGGGAAGAAATGGCAAATAAGATAGAAAAACCAACAACTCCTGTTACAGAAAATCGCAGAAATATCAAAAACTCGTTATTTCTTCACCCAGTCACGAATAATGAAATAATCAATATTATATCAAATCTAAAAAATAACACTTCTTCCGGTCCGGATGGAATTTCAGTTTTTAATCAAAAAGTTTCACTCTTTCTTGGTAAAACCGCTCTGCCACATCCTAAATCTGATATTTTCCACTGGTAAAATTCCCACTTCATTCAAGGATTCCATTACGATACCTATTTTCAAAACGGGCGATAAAAAGAATGTAACAAATTACAGACCAATAACACTTATTAACAACTTCACAAAAATCTTTGAAAAATGCATTAAAAATAGGGTAGTACACTTCTGCAATGAAAATAATATTCTTTCTGAATCCCAGTTTGGTTTTAGAGAAAACAAATCAACTGAAAAAGCGGTATATCAGATAATCAACCAAATTGACAATTGCTTCCAAAACCAAGAAAAGTGCATTACTGTATTTTTGGACTTGGCCAAAGCATTCGATACGGTAGATCATGACATTCTTCTCCAGCGTCTGTCTGACAATGGTATAAGAGGCATCGCATTAGATATTTTTGAAGATTATTTGAGCAATAGATTGCAAGTCGTGAAAATCAACGACTCAGTAAGTGATCCCTTACCAGTAACCAGGGGTGTGCCGCAGGGAACGGTATTGGGGCCAATACTGTTTTTGTTGTATATCAATGATATTTTTAATATTGCAGATTTTAAGGGTAAAATAACATCATTCGCTGACGACACAGCAATTATATTTATCGGAAATACTTGGGACGAAGTACAAACTCTGTCTGAAACAGGTATCAGGACGATTTTTGACTGGCTAAGTGATAACTTACTGAGTGTCAACGTTGAAAAAACGAAATATATCGCATTCTCGCCAACAAGCAGAGACCAACCGATAGCTAATGTCATAAAAATACACAAACCATCATGTGAAACCAATATGCATTGTGGCTGCTCTTTCATAAACAAAACAAACACAATGAAATACTTGGGTGTACTTGTGGATCAATGCCTTCGATGGAAATATCATATTGATTGTACTGTTGTCAGATTACGTAAACTCATCTACAAATTCTACCAGCTCAGAAATATAGTGAGTAGGGGATTAATGCTGAAAGTTTATGATGCTTTGGCTGAGTCCATAATGCGTTATTGTATTATAGTGTGGGGTGGAACATTCAAGTCCTCTATAAAGAACCTAGAAGTAATCCAAAATACTCTGTTGAAAATTATGATGGGGAAAAACAGGCGACATTCTACAGAATTGCTCTACAATGAAAGTGGGTTGTTAAGTGTAAGAAAACTGTACGTATTCAACTCTATATTATGGACTGTCAGCTCTCCAAGTACAACTATTCAGCATCCCTATAATACTCGGATATGTAAAGATCTGACTTTACATGTGCCAAGATGTAGACTCACCCAAAACCATAAATTTGTATCATATTTAGGACCCAAACTATATAATGCATTACCTTTACAATTAAAACAAATCCACAGTAAATTTAAACTGAAAATAGAATTGAAGACATTTATAAAAAATAATTATAAAAGGTTTGAAGATATACTCGATAGATAATCCATATAAGGTATGGGCTGGGCTTATTATAAACCACTGCTACATGCGTTGTCCGTATCTACATTTCTTTCTATCTATCTTTCTCTTTCTATCTTCCTCTCTATTTTCATCTTTATACTCTTCTCTCCCTTCTTTAAGGATCTAAGTTAAATATAAATATATGTTATCTGTTCTGTTGTGTCTATTTGGTTGCTCGCTACAATACAAGCTTGCTTAGGTAGCGTCAATCGCATTAGACTCAACAGAAATACACCTAATTTGTACCTCGTTGCTGAGGACGACCTGTAAACTTTTTTTGTTTATCTGAATGAATAAATTACTTACTTACTTACTTACTATTCCTGGAGTCACGTGTATGTCTGACAATGAAACCTATATAATCATGAAGATAATTTATGATCGAAGGTGATACCAAGGCATTCATTAGCATTCGACAGAAGATGTTTTTTTGCACCAATTATTTGCTCTATCTGAGGCTTTTAGTAAACTGGTACAGTCATTCTAGCAGTTTATCTTTTTGTATACTTTTAAATCGTCAGCAAATAATAAGCAATTCACTCCGAGATCCTCAATAATATCATTTATGAATAGATTGGAAAAAGTAGTCCCAAGACAGAACCTTGTGGAACGCCTGATGTTGGAGCAAATATCACGGAATTCTGACCAAGGCCCTCCACGTAGAGTGGTCGGTTTCTCAGATAGGAAGGAAAAAAGTATTCAAGTTCCTTGGGAAGCCGAAAGCAAAGTAAATTACTAAGTAATATATCGTTGTCTTCTGGACAATATGTAAGCATTATTTATGGGATTTTGCCACTGGCCTAATATCCTACTTTCAAATGTTCTCTTGATAACAAGTAAGTCTAGATTCAAAAGTCAAGGATTGGGTTCACCTAGTTCTGCAACTTATCCATTTGCAAAAAATCATTGTAATTTCCCAACTGCCTTATTAATCACGATTTCGATCAGCGATAGCGGTTGCCTTTTGCACCGTTATTACTACAGTACAGAAGTTTTTAAGAAGTGTAACGGATATTTTACTATTATTGCCGGCTCATTTTGACTCAAATTTCTCAACGGTTCGAGTTCAGTCACCTTTATCCAGGGACGTATTTCATAATTTGTTATTTAAAATGAGGAATTCACCCCAATGTGTAATAAAGTATATTTTTCACCACCTACCATCATTTATTCTATTTTTACGGAAAGTTATATTCCTCTACTTAGTTAAATGAAAATAATGGAAGCAGGATATTTATAAGATTGTTAACAATCTTAATTTTCAAGAGAAATAGCTAGTTGAAATATTGTTGCATTCATATTTATTTTCTGTAGATTCAAGGCCGACTATAGGTATTGGGAAACCCAAAGCGAAAGATATTTTGGCGCCCCCTGTCGCTCCTCATTATTATTTTTACCACTTCCCGCTATTTCGTTTTATTAAGCTGACATGAAATGTAGGTTGTTCCAAGCTCTCGTCATAGTATTGAGAATTAGTCATAAAGCCAATTTTGTTTTTACAGGTGAAGGACTTTTTTATTGCTGTGACATTTGGAATGGAGTTTCATTGAAATATTCAGATACAATCGAAAATGGTGTTTCAATGAAAACCATAAACAATATATCAACAGGTGATTATCACCCCTAAAAAAATATTTTAACCAGAAATTTTGCTATAAGGCTTGAAACCCTAATGATGCTTTTCTCGCTTTCGTTTCTACAAATTCTTTCACTTGGTCTTTCGGGTCGATCTGGTTTGTTAATTCGCTTTCGATAAAAGGACCTGTATGTAAGTCTTCCCTGGCACGTTGTACTACGCAGGTAGGTTTTTATGAGTATTAATTTAGAAAAACTCCTTTCTGTACTACAGGTGAAGGTCTTTTTTATTGCTGTGACATTTGGAATGGAGTTTCATTAAAATATTCAGATACAATCGAAAATGGTGTTTCAATGAAAACATAAAAAACAATATATCAACAGGTGATTATCACCCCTAAAAAAATATTTTTACCAGAAATTTTGCAATAAGGCTTGAAACCCTAATGATGCTTTTCTCGCTTTCGTTTCTACAAATTCTTTCACTTGGTCTTTCGGGTCGATCTGGTTTGTTAATTCGCTTTCGATAAAAGGACCTGGCACGTTGTACTACGCAGGTGGGTTTTTATGAGTATTAATTTAGAAAAACTCCTTTCTGTACTAGCTACAAAGTGAGTGTGTGAGTGAGTAGAATTCTAAGAGCAACACATTGGGAAGTCCATTTTCCATATTATGAGGGAAAATGTAGCTTAGCACTTTTCGAGGCGTTATGTTTTTATCCAGGTGACAACAAATGCCACTGGCCTCAGAAAACAGTCCTAAAGTATCAATATCACATTGATCCTGACCTTCTTCTTCATTCTTAAGTGTTGAGGCCTTTTCCAAGCTCTGGTATAACAGTTTGATTCCAGCCGAGTTTCTATTTTTGAGGTCATGTAAAATCCAAATATGCCAGAGACTCCATTTAACTGAGAAAATCTCTCTTTGATATCAGTAATAGCTGTGTCGTCAAAAAGAGGGGAGTAAAAATGAATTATCCAACTAGTTGAATTCATCTGGAATAAAACATTGTGCCACGTAACAAGAGCGACAACAAACTTGAACTCTGAGACGTTTTTAAGTAGCCCAAGTGCTTCTGCCTTGGTTTTGATGCCACTGGAGCCTGTAAGAGAGGGATCTTCAGAGATTTCTTCCAAAGTATCACAAATACTTGACAACTAATCTCGCAGAGGAATTTGTGCATCAATTAGACTGGACCATCGTAGATCACTCAGAGGTTTTACAGTCAGAGCCGGTACATGTCGAAGTAGAACCTCCCATCGACGTGTCGATGCTGAGAATAATATATACGTTCGTTGGGCCACATAAAAACGGTAGTTACTTGGAGCAGCATGAAGCTGCAACATTGACCACAAGGTTTGAAGTATGCGAGCAGAATGGAACACCTTCCATCCACCAGTCCTTCCCTCACATAATACTGCCATTATCATAACCTTGTCCTCGATTATTCTCAACTGATAATGACATACTATTTAAAGATTGCTCTAATGAGTTGTCACTTTGGTAGAATTACACAAAAATTTTACATAAAAGCCACTGCGCCACCCATAAATTTTGCCGCCCTAGGTGGCTGCCTACTTCGTCTATATGGATGAGCCTGCCCTGGGTATACTTCAAAATATGTTTTGTGGTAAATGTATTTCAGAATTGTGAATACTTTGTTTTATGTTCATCGATACTATTGAATCAGCAGTAGTTTCAAAGTTTTCTAAGGCAGTATTTTGGCGTGCGAAGAAGGTGGAAGTCGTACATTTAGACTTTCATGGATGAAGTCTTTGCACTGATGAGTAAAGCGACAGTGGCCACCGTGCCTGTTCTATTCTCAGAAAATAAGGAGCATTTATTATGATGATATCCTTTCTGGAGTCGAAACCATCCAAGGATCATATTTATTGCACAGTTCGTCTATTCTGCAGGCATTGGTCATCAAAATCCAAAATAATAGCCTAATATAATTCTTAGAAAACTTCAACAAAAATATGAATAATTGGTAGATGGATTTGAAACTTATTATCAGAACAATGTACCTTAGAAAATTAACAAAATTGAAAAAATATAATATTTTTTGTGACTATAACTTTCCGAAATATTTATTTATGAAATCAAGTTGAAATTGATATTGGGCTCCTTTATTTTATGATATGATGGACAGCTAGCCGCCATCATTATAACCTTTTCTCTCTTAGAAATAAATTAAAATATGTTGATATCCTAAATATCAGTTGGAAATTACTAATCTAAGAACTGCACGATTCAAATGGGAATATAATGTTCCAGAGTTCACTTGTCAGCCTAGGTATACCGGGTGTTTTTTGATAACATGCTAATATTCATGGAGGTTATTCTTGGGTCCATTTTGAGAAAAAAATTGCATATGAGCATATGTCCTACAGGGTGCTAAAATTTTAAGATTTTTTTTATGATAACTTTGGTATGACCTTAGATATTTTTGTAAAACGTGGTACGCAACTTCTATGAATGAAAAAGCATTTTCTGCTGTACAACATAATTTTTCATTCTTGACAGTGGCGTTTGTGCGGGATTTGCACTGAATCATTTTAAAGAAAAAAGTGATACGCCACTGCTTTTTCTCTAAGTAAAAATCAATTTTGAAATTCTCATTATTTTCTGAGCGAATCTGGACTTCTGACGTACGGTTTTCGCATAAAAAAATAAAATTCATTCATTTGCATCTCGCTAGAGAAAACAATTTGTGTACCTAAGTTTAAACAAAAATTTATTTAAGAGGATAATTTTGAGACGGTAAAATTATGAAATTCAATTAATCTCAATACATTTTGGAAGGCTAACACAAAACTACCCTGAACGCACAAAGAAATAAATAAATCAGATGTTCAAAATATCAACCTCCTGCAAATATGCAAATATTCGTGCGCCAGTCAATTTCTCACTGAAATGGGAACATCTTCCATCAAAGCTGGCATTTCTTTCACGATAAACTGCCGGTTATTATACCCATTCAACCTCGCATGAAGAAAATAGGTTCCATTTAAATAAACACCGCATATTCCAGTTCACACGTTAACGGAAAAGTGATCCTGGTAGCGGGATTCCAAGATTGCATGGGTTTTCTTCAGCCCCAAAATGATTATCGTGAAAGTTTTGGATGGCGTTTCTGGAAAAATACAATTTTAGTATCAAATAATGGATTTTCATACACTTTCTCAAGAAACCCGTTGGATATAGTAGGGATAGGTATAATAAAAAGTCATGGAGAATTTTCCAAACAAGAATATGTGAGATATTCAAATTGTTCCCAATTTTTCGTGTACTTAATCCGAGATTTCCTCAATTAAATTCAAAACCGCTACCTCAATTTCTGGTGTTCTCACAGTACGTTGTACTCCTTTAAGATTATTGTCTGGTTCAAAACTTCTCTTCTCGCACAACCTTCTATGAATGTTTGAAGATGTTCGTGCATCCCGAATATTTCTATTTGGAAATTCAATTCAATTCAAAAAGGTTTTATTCATATTTCTCATTACAATTCAACTTAAACTACTATTTACAACTTAAAAACTATGTACAGATCTTCCCATGATGCAATGGGGTTGGAGACATCCAGCTTGCTCATCCAGGGGTGATGGGCGAAGGGGGTGTCTCTGCCTGGTGTTAGGCAAATACCAGTTTTGGTTTTCTTGGGAAGGGGAAGGAGGAATTTTACCTCGTCTCCTATTTAATTTATACGGGTGTTTTCTTAGGCTTGTATTTCACGAGAATGCTTATTTTTTTAGATACTATGGTATCGAGTATTTTGAAATTCGTTTGCCGAAAAAGGCTTTTGCAAAAAAAAACGGTTTTAGAAGTTCTTCATACCACCGCCTGGCTTCCAGTGCGCTAACATTAGCAAGCCCATACATGTAATGCATATCTGCGAACTCAGAATTCGTAAGATGGACAATGTTTTTTCAATAATATTGTTAATTTTGATGACTTGAATACGCGACAACTAGACTAGGTAGAAAATTGTCAAAATTGTTTATGTTCACAAAACAAAATCTGCTTCTTATCTACTAGATACGTTTTCAATCCTTTCAATCAATTTTATCTTCTTATGCGAAAACCGTACGTCAAACAAACAAAAAATCAAGAGACCAGATTTGCTCAGAAAGAAATGAGGATTTCAAAAAATATTAATACTTTGAGAAAAAGTAGTGGCGTATCACTTTTCTCTTCAATATGATTCCGTGCAAATCCTGCACGAACGCCATTGACAATAATAAAAAATAATGTTGTACAGCAGGAAATGCCTTTTGATGCATAGAAGATGTGTACTTTGTTTCACAAAAATATCTAGGGTTATACCAAAACTATCAAGAGAAAAACAATATTTCCTTAACACGTTCAGCCCCGGTATACAAAAAAAATGGTTCTCCCGGACCGAAAGCATTTTTTGAGTGAATATGAAAGATATAGCTATCATCCCAAATATATATTTTTCCGTGAATTGCGACCTTTTTTTTTCTCTCTAATTTCTCACACAGAAATACGTGACTCACGGTTACGTCTCGTTGTCTGATAGAGTATATAATACTCTGTGGATCGTGTGGTGCATATGTTCCTTCTCAACTCATCTAAGTGAGAAAATATGAAAGTATTGATTTTTTGGTTACATTTTTGTTTTTTTTCAGATCTCTTTCTACAAGAAATAGTTTTTTTTATAAAATGATATTTTTTATTATATGTTTGATCTCATCAAAATATGCTCCATAAATTGACAAGCAGATTTGCTGTACCCAGTCAGCAAACACCTACGTTCCCCACAGACATCACATATTCACTTCCCATAAGAATAGCTTTGTATTGTGCCTATATGCTGCGTTACGCTGTCCGAAACGATTTAATCTACCGTGACAAAAATGTGTTACACGCTGTCTGGTAGGATATTTAAAGGTAACGCAAGTGTGAGTCACTTGGGGCTGAAGTGTTAAAACTTTAGCACCCTGTAGTTCGAAAGTTAGGACCTTTAGGATATGTGTTCATTTGGAGTTTTTTTCCCAAAATAGACCCAAGAATCGCTTTCCTAAATATAAGCATGTTATTAAGAAACACCCTGTATAATAGGGTAACCAATATAAGTACAGTACGTTCTTGTGTTGTTTATCTCGCACGCAAGACGATGTAACGGTTGATTGTTCAGACGGAATTCCAGAAATCTGTGACTGGTTGGACTTTTCATCGAACGATCTAGACGTTTCTATAAACTGCTCGAAGATTCGGGAAGCCATGGACCGGGATATATGAGGTCGTGCTTACTGCCGAACGACACGTAGTAATTCATATTAGCAAGTTCAAGGTGAATGTTGATTGCGGTACACGGTGTACTCCAATAGTAAACTGTGATTCAATATTTTATTGTTGAGGTGTAATAAACGGGCATTAATTAATTCTAGTATTTCAGTACACGGACCCAGTTTCGTAACAATATATTTTTTGTTAAATTTTTTTCATTTTTGCATTTATTGTGATGAAAATGAACACAAATTCAACTTGGCTGGGGGTTCTGATGCTTTCGAAAGTGGAAGCATATTTCTGCCAATTTTGATTTACGAAAGTTTAGTAGCTTTATAACCCAGATCCTAAAATGCAAAAACCAAAATAGCATTTCTTACATAACATGTTCCTCAAAATACAATTTCCCGATTCTAATTCGAATCAACTCTTCCCAAAATAAATCTCGTGTATGTATTTCTGCTGGTGTATCCATTTCAACATCGATATGTATATAAATACATTTATTAGCCTAGACAACGTGTTCTTTAGTAAAATATTGAGAACGCAAGATGTATCAAAACAAATAATTTGAATGTCTATAATATTCTATATTTTTGTATTCGAGCGAATTTATTGATTCCAATGGCATGGATGATTGAGATATGGGTTCGAATCAACTTGAGTTAACTTGAGTTCACTGACGTTGCATAAGGTCAATGTTACGAGGATTTGAATGCATCAACTGACTCAGCTGTGGCTCCAGAATGAAATTGCAGAAAAATACGCTTTTCAAATATCTATTGGATACTTATTGAAATGCAGATGTCTCCAAGGAGTAACTTCAATATCCTCATTATTTATAATAAATCTCTCCTAGAAAAGGGATGGTGTTTTCCTTATTTCCAAAAATATGAACAAGTGTAGAATATTTCGAATAAAATCAATGCCACCATAACCATGCAGTTTTTCCATAAATAAGCTCTGAATACACCTACATACTTTTCAAAAAGTTCGTCAAAAAATGTTTGTCTAGTACACATGGGTTTGACTTTTGTAGGTAACTTTGTGGATACCTAGTATTATCCGGCAAGGTACCTTGTAGTCCCTGAAAAACTAACTAAACCGGACCTAGAAAATGTCTGAGAATGGTTGAGTATCGAGAGAAGAAACCCAGGGGGCTGGAGGTGGCAGCGGACCGACTACTTGAAGATATAATCTCAGCCTACAACAGAAATTGTCCCACATTGTGCCAGAAATCGACCGTGGAACTACAGACAGTTAGTTAGAGTATAGTACAGTTTCAATGAAGTGTCGCGCACGGTATTTTGGACCTCAAATTGTGAATCAATCATTTAATCGTCGTAGTGAATTAAGGTATTTTTTATGAACTGGAAATAAACGAACAATAACTAGTTCAGTATTTTTAATAGACATGAGCCCCAGATTCGTAACAGTATATATAATTTCTAACTGAAAGGGACGTAGTTTCGAGCAAGTCAGAAAGGAACTCATGTATGAGATAAATGTTAATTAGTATCTTGAAAACAGAATATTGGGGATACGAGACAATAAGACTAGCTACCCTGGTACAATTCCAAGAATCGATAACACTTTTTTTACTGGAAACCCGTGAGACTTTATAGCTGGAACACATGAAATGTCTACAGAAAAATGGCTGGTAGTAAAGCCAGTGGTATAAGAAAAAAGTTATAAAATGGGACGGTACTGCTTCAGAAACTATGCTTAATCCTCTCTATACCTTGAAGAACCAGACAGGAGTCGTAGACCTATGAATCTAATGTGATTCACAATGAAGATAGGATAAACTGCTTGACAGACACATTATAACCCCTCTTTTTCTTTTAATCGCAAATTTGAAATTTCTAAAATATAAGAAATGAAATCACTTTTTCGATAGGCTGTTCAGTTTGTTTCGGAAAGATTATGAGTAATCAACTAATGACTTTCAATAGTTCTTTCAGATGGGGCCAAAAAAATTACAATAATTAATTTGACTTGTTCTATTGTTGGGCGCCAGACGTGCATTAGATAAAGAAAAGAAACTAATGATTAAATTTTACCTAGCTTGGTTGGGAAGGCAGAATTAATTATACAGTAGAATCAACATTACAATTTTATTCCTTTTTTTATAACAAAATATGTGCAAGTCAAAAGAATTGCAGGTGAAAAATTTGATAAACAAATGAACAGGTAAAAAGATTATTTTCTGATTCCAGCTTAAGATGATCTTTGCTACGATTATACCTGATATTTTAAATATGAGTGATACCAACTGAAGATGGTCTTGGGTTGAGGGATACTTAGAAGGCTGGTTTACTCGAAGTTTTTGTCTCATCAAAGCGGTTACTGATTGGTCTCAGATTGGCTGCGATATCGATTGCGATACCTTGATTTCTGTCAGTCTTGGGTGTGATGTGCCTCAATAACCACGTTGGACGTAGATTGCTGTATGATCTCCTAGAGTAACCGTCCTTCGCCCTCAGTTATACGGCTCTCCTCAGTGGTATATTACATGCGAAGAAGACGATAGGAATCAGAAATAATTATTACAATTTTGGGGGATACGAAGGATATACTTTGAACCTTCAACAATTCAATGAGCAATACTGAAAAAAAACTCAAAAGAATTGCAATCATAAACTGAATTTAATATTGAAATATGTAATTGTTCTTTGATATAAATTGTTGAAATGTACCGAGTAATGAGTAAAAGTAGCTAAACTTGTGATGAAACCTCCAAAGGAGAGGAATAAAGATAACGATAAATTGAGGGCTAGACCCTGTTCTCAAAAAAAAAACTCCCAAATGAAGAACGATAAGATTTATTGATGAATCTTCTGACTGTTGATAAGATATATGGATAATTCTTCCAAGTGATGAAAGATATATCGAGGGTGGCAGTCCCCTTTTAACAATTATATGCCCTGAACCTCTTCGGTACGGGGAAAGAGTGAGCAGAAAATGAATAAAACTCGGTAAACCTTCGAATAAGAATATCACTAACAATTGATTGAGTTGAACGGTATGATGAAATTTAAAAATATTGAATCAATAAATTGTGCTGGAGGAGATTGAGACTCGTGACAAGTAAGCCAGAAAAACATTTATGTCAGGTTGCATTCATTTCTCAGAGAGTAATCATAAAATAACCTTACAAGATTATTTGATAGAGGCGCGTGCGAGAAACTTAAATTCGTCACAAAAGTTTTTTGATAATTTGAGTTTGTTGTTAGTGCCATAGAATATGTTACCTTATCTACTAGTTCTGACTTTATCTACCAGTTTGGATATAACAGGGTTCGTTTGTTTCCATTGCGTACTTTTTCATAACATTTGTTCAATATGTATCACCGTGCCGTCATCGAACGTTAATAAGGAGTCTTAGTCTCTCTTTCAACATTTTTCACATAATCAGTTAAGAATTCCACATTTTTTTATGTTTATTGCAACCGGCAATTGTTAGTGTTTTCCTACTGTTAGGAGCAGATTTGGTTGAATTTAACAAATATTTTGGATTTTTTTTTCGTATTTTTAACCATTGTAAATCATTATTAAATGGCATCACAGGAGGCATCCTGTATATACCATAAAATCAAATAGTAGTCACCGTTGTTTACTAGCATTTATTTTCATTCTGGGAACATAGTAATATTAATGTTTTGTAAATTATATTATTTGTTGTTTTGACAAATTGTGTTGAAATATTTTTTTTCTCTATTTTCAGATGCACCAAGCGAGAGTTTGTATATGATCGGCGGAGTATGTGTTGCTATGTTCATGGTTGGAGTCATCATCGTGCTGTTAGCAGTTACTATAAGGTAAACTATCCATATGATTGAAAGAAAACTCGATATCCTAACAAGAAAGCTATTTTGAGGCCTCCTAATAGTATTTACCTTCATTTCCACGGCAGATACCGTAATTATGTTTTTGAACTGATTTTTGCAAATGTATTTCTCACCCGTGAGTATGTGTGATTGAAATATTAGCCATAAGTTAGTTTACTCAAAGTCGGTGAATCGGTATTTTTGTGTACATACTCAAACGTGTTGTTGACAGTTTCCGTCGAAAGTATTTTCTGTTTTTTATTTTTCCTAATTTCCTTAGATATTGACCTTCAGTGAATCGTTGTTTTCCACGAATATTGAGAAATTGAAGTGATTTACTCTCATCGTTGGATCACTTGTGAGAAATTAGACTGAACAAACAATTTCCGTATTTTGTTGCATACAGACACTAACACAAAACAAAATCCCATTCACATTGTAATTGAAGACGTGACTGGATAAAGGTGTTATGTTTCAATTTTTTTTTGTAAAATATGGTCGAATTTTTTTAATGTTTTTATGTGATTTTTTTCTATTGAGGACTAGCTGAGCACGGTGTGTCCAACTGGTTATCAAAGAAAAGGTACTTATCGTGCTCATGCTCACTGAAAATAACCGTTTGACTTTTTTCACGTGTTTTTGATACCGTTTCCGAGATATATTAATTTTCTCCCTCTGCAAGAGGTAATTTTTAGGCACCGTTTTCGCGCACAAAAATCACTCACAATGCCTCCTTCTTTTTACCAGCTTAAACTACGAACACCAAATCACTCAGTTTCGGTACAACAATACTCCTTCAAGTGACAAATAACCTGACTTTTCACATTTACTGAATTCCATCTGTCAAATGTGAAAAGTAAGGTTTACTGTTGAAGAAAGAGTATTTTTTCGATAAAACCGGCTATATTTTGAGCAAAGTCGTGCCGAAAATGAGTGGTTTGGTGTTTGTAGTTTAGGCAAATTCACTTCATTTGTAGTTTAAGCTGGTGAAAAGAAGGAGGCATTGTGAGTGATTTTTGTGGCGAAAACAGTGCCTGAAAATGACCTCTTGAAATAGTAGAAATTCAATATCTCGGAAACGGTACGAGACGCCACGTTTTTCTTTCGGATTCGTGTACAGGAGCATAGCACGATAAGTAGATATTTACGTGGAAACTGAATACACTTGTGTAGAATTAAATAGGAATTTTTGTTTTGTATAAAGTGTATATTTTCATAAATTTTGCAAAGTGCTTTCGACTTTCGAAAGTAAATACTCGAGTTGACTAGTGTGAGAGAGTTTATAAATTGAAGTTTGAAAAAGTTAAGTTAACAATTTTTTTTTATTATTGAAATGTTTTTGTACTCACAAGTCAGGGGCAGGAAGTGATACAATAGATGAAAACATTGTTAATAGAAGGATACTAATAATGGCTTGGAATCTAACGAATCAGATGTTAGAGTTCAAAAGCCAGATGGACATGTCAATGTATCAATGACAATTAGTTTGATTTTTAAATGTCAGATGCCAATGAGAGGAAGAGGTGATACCAACTTCATTAAATTAAATTGAGACAGAAGTTCAGTGAAAAAAGTTTTTAATAGAATAGGGTAATAGAAATTTTGAATTTGATTTTAGTTATTGATGCTTTTATTAAGGGAATAGACATTATTATTGAAAAGTTCTTTAGAAATTTCCAGTTCTTCAAACAAGTACAATCTCAAATAAAAAAAAATTGTGTACGCTGCCCAAAACGGCAATTTTTTTAATTAAAAAAATCCGTGAAATGCTACTTTTACGGACTTGTCCGTTAAAGTGTCGTCATGGCAACACTTTACGAACTGAATTTTACTCATTCATAAAACATAACTGAACATTAACGGGTGTTTATGACTACTATAAAAATTATGAACCGATAACATTTTTCCGCAGAAAAACTAGGACTTTTGATTTCTTCAGAATAAAATTATCAATGGTTATTGTTGGGGTAGGTACAAACATGATGACTATAACATTTTATTTCTTCGAACAATCGCAAACAAAATGAGTAAATTCAAACAAGATATAATCCACTTACAAGAATATACAAATGATGGTTCAGTTTGAGATCAAATCAAGTTTCAATTTTCACACATAAACCAACATTCATTTATTGGATTATAACAATTTATATTTCACGTATTCCAAATGTCACTTACTATTCAGGATTACCACAAAGTGGGATCATCTAGCATTCACAATTCGAATGTCAAATTAGGGGAAAACAGGATTTTGCTGTATACTGAATACATTTACAATTTTCTTTCAAATTTGGAATATTTTTCTGAATGGTTGTCATATTTACTTACGAATTTATTATATTCAACTATCTATATCCCCATAATACGTTAGTATAGTTGGATACTGGAAAACATGACTGAAAACACAATCAGAGAACATAACAACAAACGCAAATGTTATTGACTTCAACTATTTGACATTTGACACGTCGGTATTAAAAAATCTGATTCGATATATTACATAGCCTTCTGCCGGTGCTGCCTACAAGTTTTGATAGCAGAAATTAAATCATAGCGCCTCGTCCGTAAACATTAGAAAGCCTCATTTTGCGTACTTGTTACATAAACTGCTATTTTGTCTGTTATGTCAAATTTTTTAGTTTCTATTGGGGCTAAAATTATGATTGTTAAATTTCAAGTAGAATCCAAATGTTGATTTATCAGGTTTTTTCAAATGTTCGTTGATTCTAGTTATCAGTGGTCTGCAAGTATGGCCGATATATGAGACAGGGCATTCAGAGCAGTCAAGTATATAAAAACTACTTTTATTAAGCTTATTGATTTTATCTTTAGAGTTAACCAAAGCTTCGTTCAAATTGTTACCCGATTTGAATGATATTTTTATATCTGGAAGCAGTTCTTTTATGAAATTGGAAATCTCGTTGCAAATATTGTTCTGGAAGAAAGGTACAAATATTTCGCATTACCTTTCTGAACTGGCAACTTTTTTCTCAATTTATTTTAATTAAATTGGTATTACGTCTTTCTCTCATTGACATCTGACATCTAAAAATCAAACTAATCATCATTAATACATTGGCATAACCACCTGGCCTTTGAACTCCAACATGTGATTCGTTAGATTTTGAGCCATTATTAGTATAATGTATTCATCTATTGTATGACTTCCTGCACCTGACTTGTGAGTACTTCAAAATTCAATAATAAAAAAGGAATTAACGTAACTTCTCTCAGACTTGTCAACTAGAGTATTTACTTTCAGGAAACACTGAAAAGTCCAAAGCGCTTTGCAAAACTTATGAAAATATACACTTTATACAAAACCAAAATTCCTATTTAAGATACGAGAAAATCTTCACATATGCAAAAAGAAACAGATATTTGAGGATTGTAACTTGAGACCTTCATCCATTCGGGTCTTCAATTATGAAAAGTAATGTGATGAAATAGATCAAAGCACTACCTCCTACTCAGTTCGTCTTTGCTTCGTGTTTATCCTTTTGATAGTTCAATGAAAAAAAAACAGAAATTAGATATTTGTTCCAATACCATTTAT